>WSTO01000115.1:11996-24165 GCA_019627685.1 Serendipita sp. 399 | reverse complement strand
AGGAAATCGCAGCAGAGAATTCGAGTCCAGCTAAGACTAAGAAGAAGAAGAAACCGCGCAAATCGGAGCAAGTCAATCTTCACGCTGTATCTCAGGAGCAGGTTCTGGTTGCGGAAATGGAGGGGACGCAAATTGTCCATTTAAAACTCAGGAAACGCTACTATGCCGAAGCGTTGGATTTCATTCGATGGCTTGATCAAGGAAGTGAGACAGTTGGAGAACTGCTTGGGAGCACCCACAAGACGGAGGTGTTGGAGGCTATGGAATTCTTCCGCGTGAGTTATGAATACGGAATGGACAGTGCTCCTGTGAGTTATTTATTTGTTAGTTTGTTGTGTGTACAAGCCTCACGCCAGTCGATAGCTCGGGCTCAAGAAAATGCTTCATCTCATCTGGTCAAAGGATAACGCATCGACAAGCGAAGATGGCAAAGAATTGAAGGGGATCCGAGCAAAACTACTCGAATGCTATCGTAGCATCTACTTTGATCCAGTGCCTGACCTTGAACCACGCCAACAGGTCAACAGAATAACAAAAAATATGATCGAGTACGTACGTTGGCTAGATTTCAGGATGTATGCTGATCCATACGCAAGGTTGACCTTTGACGCAACGGTTGCTGAGCTGACGTCCTTGGAGGAGATGCTACGCGCTATGATGGATGACGGCCAGATTCCAAACGAGGTGATAAAGAGGCTGTGGCAAGTTTATAGTATGTTACGTGTCCATTGCGGTAAGGAATACTAAATGACGCCTTCTAGGTGCAGACAAGGAGATCCCGAGGAATCAGAGGAGGGGAGCAATCATCGTTCTTGGAATGATAGCTGCTGCTCGGAGAGAAGTCGTCAATGATAGAGCAGATACCTTGATAAGGATCGGTTTGGGTAAAAGAGGCAAGGCAAGCCGATTCCCCACTTTCATCAGGATATGCTGCTGAAACCGAACTAGGCTGACTTAGTATTGGCCAAATTTACTTGTATTGCCCTTCAACGCCTGAGTGGTACCGTGAAGAAAGTGAAGGGTGAGAATTAACACGTCCCGGCCGGATATTGAAGTAGGCTGACACTACTTGGCAAAGGCTCGTTGGATGATAAGTCCGTCCGGTTGAGCGTGGATTCTCCTGTATTTGCAAAACTGCAGGACATCATCGAATCTACTGGAAGATCTCAGGATTGGTAGGCGTTCATTGAACAGAATATTTTCCTCCGCTAACCGATTCTGGAAGGTTTGGTATGGCAGAGCAAGCTATTAATGCCATCTACCTATTAGGAGAGCAACCGGACGTGATCTGTGATACTATCATCAAACGACTCGCGGCACGTGTGTTTGAAGCTCCCCGCGCCGCGGCCGTACCAGAAGAGGCAGCTCCCGAGGACGAAGGAATGGAGATTGAAAACACTTCCATGATAACTGATGCGACCTCATCTAAACTTAGTCAAATGGAGGGTGATGATATGGGCGATGCTTTTCTTCTCAGCCAGCTCGTTTTCGTCGTTGGTCATGTCGCGATCAAGCATCTGGTTTACCTCGAATTGGTCGAGAGAGAAATGAAGAGGCGAAAGGACGTTGCAGCCAAAGGTATGCTACTTTAACGTTTCTTTCTGCCTCTCATGAGCATCTCATAGAGAAAGGGCACAATGCTAGTAGCCCCGCACCATCGAAGGATGGTGAGGAGTTGGACCAGGTGGCTGGAAGCGCTGAGGATGAGATTGGTGATCTTATCGCAAGCGTGCGGGAAGACGAGATGATGTTCAGCCCGACCTCTCTACTAGCAACCTTTGGTCCGATGATCACCCACATTTGTCTGAATCCTCCTATGTTCAAGGTTGGAATGATACCCTATCGTCATGTTTGATTCTAACCCAGCTTAGCATCAAGTGTTACGGACCAGCGCCGCCCTATCTCTCAGCAAACTGATGTGCATCAGCTCAAAGTTTTGCGAAGAAAATCTGTTACTACTCCTACGGATGTTAGAAACATCTCGGGATCCCAATATCCGTAGTAACATTGTCATTGCACTCGGAGATATTGCCGTCTGTTTCAGCACCCTCATCGACGAAAATAGCGATCGCTTATACAAGGGCTTATCGGATCAGGATTTGACGGTCAAAAAGAACACCTTGATGGTTCTTACCCACCTCATCCTCAATGGCATGGTCAAAGTGAAGGGCCAATTGGGAGAGATGGCCAAATGTTTGGAGGATGAAGATCGGCGAGTGTCTGATCTTGCTAAGCTTTTCTTCACGGAACTTTCGACCAAGGACAATGCAATCTACAATAATATTCAAGATGGTAAGCATTTCTATGAGTAATGTCCTCGAATGGGTTTATTAACTCTTCACAGTGATTAGCCATCTCTCTGTGGGACCGCATGCTGTCGATGAAGAGGTCTTCCAAAGCACCATGAAATATATTTTCAACTTTATCGAGAAGGTGAGTATTACTCGGAAAGGAAGCGTCGTCATATTCATCCTATGAAAAGGAAAAACAAGCCGAAAATTTAGTGGAGAAGCTGTGCCAACGTTTCCGTGACACGACGGACGAGAAACAGTGGAGGAATATCGCATTTTGTCTCTCACTGCTACCGTACAAATCGGAGCGCTCTTTGAAAAAGCTGATCGAAGCGCTACCGTTCTATCAAGACAAGCTACGGGAGCAGACTGTGTATGAGCGATTTACGGAGATTCTTCAAAAGGTGAGGAATCCTGCTATAGAATTGAACAACTCTAATATGGGACGCAGGCAAGAACGAACAAGTCTGCAAACAAGCCCGACAGTGAGATGAAGGAGTTCGAAAAGGTGATCCAGAACGATAGAAGGGAAAGACCTTACTGACGGAGGTATAGATCCTAAGTGACTTCAAGGAACAAGGTCAGGAAGATCAAGCCCTAGAGAAACGTGTAGAAATAAAGAAAGCAGTCGCAAAGCGTCGCGCTGTTCGAAGAGGTGAGTTCTATGAGATAGGTTCTAATAGTGGAAACTGATGACCCTCCCAGCTGCAAGAAAATGATGAACTATTGATGTATTCCTCCCTAGTTGTATCAATTGCCACGGATTATGTATACCGACGACGATATGAGAGAAATATTGGGATCAATGAGGTTTGTTGGTTTTGATAAATATTTGTTTTGGAGGTTGTATGTATACGCCAAGCCATGCTCGAGAGAGAGAGTGGCCACAGGCGCGCTATAACTTGGACCCTTCTATAACCACAGACGACAAGTACTCAAGGCGCGCATTGTCAGTTTGTTCATGAATCCTCTGTATACTCAGCCACCGCGGCGTAGTGTTAGGATTCTGTCTCTGGGTGAGTGTGTCGCAGACCCATCTGACAAGAGGCTAGCCCTGCTTATTTCTCAAGGTAGACGGTGATGGCGGCGCAGGAGGGGTTAGACCTCTCTCTCAGATCAAGATACTACGTTCAATAGTACGGAATGTTCATATTGCGCGGAGTGTACAAAATGGACAGAATGGAGGACCTGCCGAGCAAGAACTAGATGGCATGAAGCCGTGCGAACACTTCGTAAAGCTTCAATAACATATATTCGTCATATCTATACTCACAGATTCATTAGGACCTGATTGTAGGAACAGGGACAGGAGGGCTGCTAGCAGTTCTCGTCGGGAGACTCCAGCTGACCTTGGGAGAATTGGAAGAAGCCTATAGAGAATTCGCAGAAACGGTGTATGGGCAATCAAAAGTTCGTATTTGGTCCGGGTTCTTCAGCGCTCTTCATGTCTTAGCCGTTCACCTTTCGTTGGCCCTTCTCTAAAAACCTCTCTTATGGTGGATGCTCATTCGCCATGCTTTCTCAACATTCTATGAACAGATGGATAAATGGTGGAGCATTCTCTCAACGTCGAGATATCGCCCGGTCGACGTGGAGAATGTTATGAACAAATGGATTAAAGAGTCTCTACTCGACGAGGAGTGCAGAGTTTGTGATATGTGCAGCGACGAGGGGCATGCAGTGCTGATGCGAGAAAAGCAAACGGGTGATCGAGTTTGCCGTGTGTGCGTGCCAAGATTCAACTATGGACAGTTACTGACCGCTAGGTGAGTAGGGCGGTAACAGCGACCTCAATGGCCAATACCCAATCCTGCCGTCTGATTCGCTCATATTCATCTCTGAAACATCGGCTATCCAATCTCACCATTGTTGAAGCCATTCGTGCCACAACAGCGTCCTATCTGAAATTTCCTCCAGTGCTCTGTGATGGAGAATGGTTTATCTCTGCCGCTGAAGCGGGATACAACAACCCTGCATTGTTGGCAAAGGAGGAGGTAACGGAAGGTATCGCGTTCAACTCTGCCTCCGTACAATGCCTGGTCAGGATCGGAAGCGGGACAAGACAACCCAACACACTCGTTCATCCTAGTCCGAGTGCTTTCTGGATGAGTGTCAAGCAACATGTCATCGGAGATGTTCCTCTCTTGCTCCGACCATTGTCGATGATGGCCAGCGATTCCGAAACTGTCCGCGATGGATTGCAAAAGGATCGCCAACTGCATCCAAATGGCCAATCTATCTACTTCGATTTCGATGTGAACTTGGCGCAATGGGACGTAGGTAAATGGAGCTTGGAGGCCGCACAGCTGGTCAATGCTCAGAGCGAGGAGTACGTCTCTTTTTTTCCATTCTAATCGCCCTGACTAAGAATTTGAAATCAAAAACAGTTATCTGAACCGTCCAGAGATACTGGGACGCATGCAAATAGTGGCAGACTTCTTAACTGCTCAGTAGCGGCAGTAGTTGGGAACATGATTGTTCAGGTGGGTATATATACAAGAAAGCAGCATATATGGTTGATATGTGGGCGAGAGGATTTTATTTATTCTATCATCTCCGTGGTGTACCTGGTACTCTTCTTGGTGTAGAAGGCTGTACAACCGCCGTAATCTTTCTATTCTCCAATGATGACCCTGGTTGTCCCAAACCGTTCGACATGATGGAATCCGAGGTCGTCGCAGTCGTCTTTGCCAACGCCCTAAATAAATCTCCCGAATTAGGAATGCCTAAAGTTGGCTTCACCAAATTAGATGAATTGGTCTTGGACGTGTGAGTATCAATGGAAGTGAAGAGCTCGTCTATAAAGTCCTTTGCTTGCTCCGTAAATGCATTAGATCGAGCCAACGATTGACGAAGAGTGTCGAGCTGGTCATGGAGAATAGAGAAGGTTAGAGCTCGAAGCATGGGAGAAACCAAACGAAACAAGACACCCACTTTGAAGGGTAGCTGGCGACATCTTTTGGCCAATTCTGCGTCAAGTTCTTGAATCCTTCCTTTTTCGTGCTCGAGCCGAAACATTTCCAGTTCCTCGTCCACCTTTTGCCATTTTTCGTCCAGTTCGGAAAGTCGTACGTCCAGGACCCGTCTTCGACTGGGCTTTGCTGGAGTGGACGGTTCGTTGGAAGCAAGCGATGAAAGAACAGACGATTGATGGGCATTGTATTCCTGCACGACCTTCGTCCACATTTGCTCTTCGTCGCGTGCTCTATCGAGTCTTGTGTCAGCAACCTCGTGGTGAATGGTAGCCCTCAACTATGAAGGGAGACGTCGGTCACGTACCGTTGTTCGGCTGCTAGCAATTGCTCCTTGCGCTTTCGGTTCAACACGTTAGCGGGGTCTTCCTCCTTAGCTTCTTCCTTTCCTTTGATTGTAGGAGGTTCGTCTGTCTCATAGATCGGTATTTCAATCCGCAGATCCATCAACTGTTTTATAATCCGGTCTTGAATAGTGGCGAGAAGCGCTGCATCCTCAGTGCTCAAGTCTGTACGGATCTCCGCGCCCTTCGTACTTTTGCGCTTTCGTTCGACGTTTGTAGATTCTGTCGATCCAGATGCGGTCTGTAGAGCAGCTCTGCGCGCACACCAAACGAGCAAATGTCGTGCCCTGTGAGGTTCCGGCAGATCTTCGTCGACATGTCTGTATAATTTGTCGCTTGAAACGCTTTCATGAGGCATAACTGCTTCTCCAGACTCGAAGCTACCCGAGACTCGCTTGCCTCGTCGGGCAAACGACGACCGACGCGCTGTAGATTTGTCCTTCTGTGATACCGACTTATTGGCAAAAGAAGATGGGAGTCTTGGTGGAGGTTGAATATCCGTCTTTTTGGCAATTGGGAGTGGCTTGCTACCATCGCTCGTTCCTAGAGGGATTCGAGCGAGTCCTCCCGAGCTATTAGCTCCAAAGGATACACTCGTGTTTGTAGCAATCCCAAGACTAGCAGAGCTTGAACTTCCGATGACCGAAGAGGGCTTGCTTCCTGTGGCCTTCTTGGAGGCGCCGAATTTCAATCTTGATCCAGGCTTATCAAAGGTTTTGTGAGGTAGATCGAACGTTCTGTGAGGAAGATCGAGAGGTAGAGCATGTGCCCCTACGGCAAGCTTTGATTTATCTGCTAGTTCACGCGATTGAAGCGCCGAAAGTTCCGCTTGCATAGAACGGACTTCTGGCTCTTCTGTGGTTTTTGAATAAATCGGGAGGGCAACCGTTAATCGGTCGAGAGGTGCGCAGTCAGTATTGTTGAGAAAGTAGATCGTCTGGAAGAATGAATTCACCGTCGTTGGAGCTATCTTCTTCTGCTCCCTGAGCGATGTTGAAAAGGAAAATGCATCAATATACCGGCGAAGTGGGTTTAGCGATGTTCTGACCTGTTTCCGCCTCTTCACGGCCACATCTTGGGATGATGGAGCCTTCCGCTTCATATATTATTGTGATGTTGAGATACACGTCGAAAGTTTCCTCAGCACGCCAAGGAGTGGACCCTGTGGCCAAGTGCGCTGTGAACGGGCGTTGTAGCTGGGGCCAAAATGTAGAGTGAGCCGACACCAACAGCATAATCGTAGGTGAGCAAATCTAAGGACGTTTACTGTTGTAGAGACAAGTGAAAACTCGGTCGACGGAGTCCTCGCAAGTGGCCTGTTTCCAGCGTCATTGTGGTAGCTCTGCTTTATGTTGCATTTTGACCTCGACCCCTACGCGCCCCTACGATCCTCCACCACAAAAGCCAGCTTACCAATCATTCAACTGGGCATCACATGAAAATTCGTGACTACAACATTAAATGATATCCAGCTTCAAGTCACGTTTCGACTCTTCTTGAGCAGCAAACATGACAATGGCAAAGAGGCCCACATAAAGTCTGGAATCATGTAAGTATTCTACCACCTTGGTCGATGTGATAGCGTGTATTCATTATTTGTTTGTTGGTTTAATCCACCAAACGGCATTCCCATCAGCCTTGGACAGATAAAGGATACCGCTGAATGTTACGATATCATTAAAACGGCAAAAGTGGGTCTAATGTCTCTCGAATCGGTACCAACCAGTTCCTTTTCACGCCACCAAGTGGAGTCACGTGAGTTGCAAACAATTGCTCCTGGCCAATGAGTAGCTTTTTTCGCAAGAAGGTGAAGAAGAGAAATAAGAAAGCAAACCAACCACCAGTCTCCCTCTCCGAAGGATCTTCGAGTCCAAAGCCCGGTCCGATTGATGAAGGATTGCAAGAGGACGCTCCCGATGAGAGCCGTAACATCGAGTCCTCAGATATATCTGAACAGCCGAATCCTTCGAAGATACACGGGGAACTACACGATCTAGCAGAGCAATTCTTCGCGATTGTAAAGGAGGTTTCTGAGGCGACAGACTTGCTTGCACCTTTGAAGTCAGCTTCTATGCTGATGACAAGAATAATCCAAACTTCTCGAGTAGGCCGTACATGATATCTCCTAATTTGTTCACTTATCCTTCTTAGGCGGTCCACGACAACCGGACGGCTTGGCTGGATTTGTGTGAAGACTTGCTACCCCACGTTTCTGATTTGGAGTCATACAAGGCTATACTAGAATCGAAGGCCATATCAACGGATCAGTCCTCTCTAGGCGCGTTAAAAGGATATCTCAAGTAATGATTCCTTCTATTGACCATGCCGTGTAATGAAAGATGTCTAGTGTAACCGCCGAAATCTTCACGCAAGCTCTCAAGTCCAGTACTCCCAAGAGTGTTCTCTGGCATGTGGTTCACTACGGGAATATCCAGAGAGAGAAGGATGAGATAATTCGACAACGCCAAAGGCTAAACCACCATTGGCAGGTATACCGCGTACGTACATAGGTACAAGCCGTGTTTAGGGTCTCAACTCTACAGACTGCCATGGCCTTGATGCTCTCGCTGAAAGTAGACGAGATAGAAAAGCATCTCGAGGAGATCGCTACAGCTGGGGCCAATGACAACTGTACGTTATTGATCAGCGTGACCTTTACTGTACACCTTAATCCTCAGTATTTGTCCAGACGGCGCCCTGGAATCAAATCTCAGATTGGCATATGGGGAAAATATCACAACGTGCGTGGAAGGGACAAGGAAGGATGTGCTGGATACGATAAGGGCATGGGCAGTTAACTCGGAAACAACAGAGCAAATCTTTTGGCTAAATGATGCGGCGGGCACAGGAAAATCAACAATTGCAGCGACATTGTCCAGAGACTGGCAACTCAGCCAGCAATTGGCTGGACGATTCTTCTTCTCAACCAACTCGGAGATCACCAGGGCTACGGATATGGTCTGTCTGGCCATAGCTAAGGATATGGCTGTCCACCAACATGGTATACGCAATCAGGTCGAGCAGGCTATTCGGGAGATATCATTAGATCACTTCTCTCGTTTCGAGGTACAGTTTCAGCTTTTGGTTGTCAAACCCCTGCAAAGTCTTTCCACCAGTCGGCCAGTCTTCCTAGTCATCGACGCCCTGGACAACTGTGCATCCAAGGAGCAACGAGAGAAGCTGTTGAACGCAATTTTTCGCCTCCTCCCATCCGTCAAGCATCTACGGGTGTTTCTGACCAGTCGTCCCCTCCAGGATATCTGGGATATTCTCCAGCCGTCGACAATCGTTTGCGGCAAAGACGTCCGGCTTTTCGATATCCATGCACCGGCCCACAAGGATGTCAGCATCTTTGTGAACAATGCACTGGAAGGAGTGGCGTCTATATCCGAGGAGCACCGCCAGATGATAATATCGCAGGCGAATGGACTCTTTCTCTACGCGTCGACGGTGTGCAACATGCTCAAGACGAGCCGTCGACGAACTGAAATCCTCAAAATTCTTTCCGTGTCTCAAGCTCCACAGAGAATCGAAGCGAAGATGGATAGGCTGTACCTGTCAGTCTTAAGACAGGCCATATTCGATGACGAGGCAGACGAGCTGTTGATGGGCGTACTCTGCACAATTATTGTAGCATTTCAGCCCATTTCCATTAACACCATCAGTACCTTCCTTCCTCGTAATCATCACGTAGGAGAGTTTGTGCAGGATCTCGGTGGTGTGTTGAAAGACGGCCACCCAGACCGGCCCATCAAGGTCATTCATTCAACGTTTAGGGAATTCGTTCTCTCAGATCGCGAGCGAGCGAACGGCTTCCTGGTAGAATTGGGCGCCTCTCACGCTACAGTTTCGACTGCTTGCATCAGTGCCCTAGAGCCTGTTCTCCAGTATGACTTCTTGGATCTACGGAAAGATGACCAGCTTCTTCCTCAGAACAGTAGCGTCCCTCATCTCAATCAGCTCATCGAAAAGCAAACTACTCCTGCAGTACGATATGCGAGCGCATATTGGGCCCATCATGCGGCCGAAGCGGAGATGTCATCAGAACTGTGGGAGGGAATCCATCGATTCTTCACTCATCAATTTATTTGCTGGGTGGAATTGATGAGCTGGAGGGGAAGCATCTCCGTATGCATTGAGGGACTCGCACGCATTCAGTCAAAGGCCCAGGAGCTCCACGCTCGTGACCCTACAACCATTGTATGTACTCGCATGTCACATTTCTCCCAAGCTAATAACTCTGCTCTCTAGACGTCGCGGGGCCTGTCGATGATCTGGCATGCATACCAGTTTGTCGTCAACAATCAATCTTTACTCGCCCAGTCGGCCTTTCAAGTGTATTGCATGCCCCTCGCATTCATGCCTCGCAATTCTCCCATTTTCGACGGACTACGCAAGATTTATCACTTGAAGCAGCCCAAGGTCGTGACTTCTGTGGCAATCGGATGGGGGAGCCAGAAAGTATTGGAAGGACATACCTACTACATCGAACAACTCATATTCTCTCCAGATAGCTCCCGCCTAATCAGCATCGGCCGTGATGGCTTTTTGCGACTGTGGGACGCAGAGACTGGGGTCCTCGTAGCGAAACCATTTCGAGACCGAGGGAGGGAACTGTCCGACATTGGCGACTGCTCGTTCTCTTCCGATGGAGAGCGGCTTGCATTTGTGACGGGCAGTAACACACTCCACGTACTCGACGTCCGAAGCGGAGAAGAAATCTTGCCTTTACATGACCGCATGAAGAGGCAAGTGTATCGTAACTATAACCGAACCGCTTTCTCTCCGACGAATCCATATATCGCTGCTGTATCCCGATTTGCGATAACGATGCACAACACCCAGGGAGGGAAGGATCTGCATTACGATACATCTCCCGATCGTTATTTCCCGGTAGACATACTGTTCTCGCCTGATGGCAGGCGGCTTGTCAGTGTGGCAGAAGCCAAGCGGGATCATCAGAAAGGCCGAGCCTTTATCTGGGACACGGAGACAGGAAAGGTGATCAATAGCTACGATACCTATCAAATCAGAGGATGGGCGATGTCCCCTCTGATTGCGTTCTCCTCTGATAGTAGTCGGTTTGCGACTTGGGGAAACGAGGGTGATCAGATCTATTTACGTGACAGTTTGACTGGAGACGGGGTCACTATTCTAGTGGGACAGGGATCTACTACTTGGTGCAAACGTGTGATCTTCTGTCCTCATGCTCCATTCCTCGCTGCTCATGGACATAAAGGCTCATCCATCACTCTATGGGAGCAAGAGGAAGGGAGGGTTGTCTCAGTTATCAATGGGCACGAGGGCAATGTATTGCACATCTCCTTTTCGGCAGATGGTCAACGACTCGCGTCCATCGCCACCGACCAAACGGTTCGAGTATGGGCAGTCCCTTCTGGAGAAGAATTGAAGAGTATATTCAAGGGGTATACCGGTGATATCAAACAACCAGTGTTATCTCCTGACTGGTCGAAGCTCGTCACAGTCACCTCTGAGGGACATTTGAACCTCTACAACCTGAGGAAGAATCCGGTCGGGAGTGAAGTACCAGGTAAACCGCGCAAAGGGAAGTATGCGCATATTGGAGCCCCGCTTGCGGGCACATTGATTGCTCGGGGAGACTCTGGCGAACAAGGCGGTCTACAGATCTGGGACGTTTCGACTGGAGAGGCTGTTGGGCCAGTGATCGAGGGATCTATCCATAGCATCACCGACGTGACCTATTCCCCGGATGGACGAATGATCGCCACGACATCCGCCGACTTGTATCTCCGTGTCTGGGATGCGCAGACGCGAACCATGATAGGGCAGCCAGTCTACGTCCCATCGCTCCCAGAACTCGTGTTGCCTCGTGGATTCTTCTTTTCACCCAACTCTAAACTTTTGGGAGTATCGTCGTATGAGGCAGTAATTGTATGGAGGACGGATACGATGGAAGAGATATGGTCACATCGGGACAACCGCGTATATACATACGCCTTCGCGTTTTCGCCAGACAGCACTCAAATTCTTGGGGTAGATGAGAAGAATGTCTATCTCACCAATGTCTATACAGGAGCCCGGATCGTAGGACAGCGGCAAAACACGCTCTACAAGTCTGGGGCGTTTAGCCCCACACAACCGCTGATAGCGATCGCATACGACAAAGGGGTCGAATTGTGGAGGATAAATCACGAAGAGCTGGTGCTCATCGCCGACCTTTCGATTCGCGGGGGGGATCATCGCGGATTGACGTTTTCCTCGGATGGCGTCTATCTCGCGCATGGTCCGTACTGTTGGAATGTGTCCGAGCTTGAGCTTCCTCCTCGACTGTACGATGGAGAGACGCCTCCGGCCTCGTTTGAGGGCAAGAGCCTCTGCACGCATTCGTTCCTCACGTATAAAGACGGTTGGATTCACTCGACGTTTCCGCCTGGCCCTGTAGCCCCTGTTCCGAATGCGCTTCGGGAGGAGTGGCTGGACAGGTTTTGGTATGCGTATGGATCGTGTGTGCTCCTGTGGAACGACTATGGAGAGCCCTTTCTGATCGATGTGAGTCCGTTGTTGCCAAAGGGGAAGTCGT
>WSTO01000115.1:0-11693 GCA_019627685.1 Serendipita sp. 399 | reverse complement strand
CTCGACATCTGCGAATCAAGCCCATATCCTTCATCTCCTCGTCCAAATCCTAGGCAACTACAGCAAGGGAGGTGTTCAGAGTAAAAAGCAAAGAGAGACGGAAAGAGAGGCTAAAATAAGTCGACCCCGATGCCGTCGCTCCTGTTCTGGTTGTTGGTGATCGCGTTCGTGCTCGCAGTCTTGCCTTCATCCGCTTATGCGTTTGGAGCCGGGAATCTGCCAAGGTGCGTAAATGGTGTAGTCGCCAAGGATGTGTCGTGTGATGGCCCGCTGATATCCATTCTCTCGTTCAGCTATGGCTATCTCGAGGACAAGGCTTTTCGGTGCGTATGGGTGGCCGCTCCCTGTTTTCGAGGTTGTGCCTACTAACAGAATGTGGTTTCTGATCTTGTTAGACATGGCGATATTGAAGATGTGCTCGCGGAACTGCTCAAGGTGACTATTTCAGTTCAACGCGCTGAATGGATCGAGTGGCTGAGCCCATATTCATAGCGTACCGGAAGTGGTCTGCTGAAGCAAGGTAGCAAATTCAAGGGATTGGATATCAAAAGGGTTTACTTTGGGTATGTGCTCCTAATTGCCACAGTATCGGACTCCATCTGATCACATATCTAGGAATTGGTGAGCAACGCGAATTAACTGGATGGGATAAATAACTAAATATACTCACTTATCATTTCGCCAATGAAGGCTTAGAGACTACTCGTACGTCCCTCTTTGGCAGTTGGCTGCGTTGGATGACCTAAGATTGTCATTCTGTAGGCAAGCGGTCGACGTAGCCGGTCTGAAAGCCACTTCGATCCAAAACATTATTACTATATGCACCGTCCTTGGCTTCCTTGCGCATGGTTATGTCACCGATGAATTCGAGGTCACTGAGGAACGGCTCGGTGTATACCTTCCGGTGTGTAAAAAAGTCGTCTAGAAAGGAAGCCCGATGAATTTTTTTTGATGTCTAGGTCGAACATATTGACAATCCAAGGTGAGTGTTGGTGCCACCTCCTAACGAAGTTGCTCCCCGTCCACATTGGTAGTTCTGACTGTCGTTACGTAGAGGCTACCCGGAAGATGCTCGTAAATTTCACCCAAGGCTGCGTGGACCGGTCGACCCTCGAGAATTGGAAATCGATCTCCGAACCGGGATGAAAAACTACATTGCCAACGAAGATGGTGGTTGGGATACTTCAAAGGCCTTGATCAGGAGAAGGTTACAGGAGTGTATTCAAATTGGAAGGAGGTATCGAACGAGTAAGAACAAGGCGGATCAATACGAAGCATTCAGGTTGTTGGGTACCGCTCTGCATACGATGGAGGACTTTCCGGCTCATTCCAACTTTTGTGAACTCGCGCTTGTGAGCATGGGACATCCCAGTATCTTCGTTCACGTAGGCGATAATGTCCGCATCCGCGCACCCAACGGCCGCGTTGTCGCTCCCTTAGTCACAGGTAAATAGCCTCATTTGTTACGCCTTTTCAGAAAATTATTGAGGAGATACGCTTTTTAGGTACATTTGGAGGAGATGATTTCCAGCACTCCTTGCTCGGCGAAGCGGGTGACCATATTGTACGTTTCTTTGTTTTCCTCAAAGAAACATGACTTTCACAAGACCACTAACCTCTTTTTTTCCACACTACCCTAGTCCCAATCCTCGATTTCTGACCTGAACGACAAGATGAACAATGCGCGCTCAAAGGCCGGGGGGGATTTTGGCTCGACGAACAAAATCAAATCGTTGATTAATTCTCTGCCCATGGGATCTATGGGTAACGCAAATGACGGAGCGAATCTCTCACGGGACTTTGACACGATGCAGGCGAAACGAGCTGGGCCTGCGAAGGACCCATCGCAGATGACCCCGAAGGAGCTCTATCAGAACATCTGGGCAGTCTTGAGCTTCCGGGACTCTGGTACGTTCAAGTCTATGATACAATTCCTCTTCTCTCTTTCTAACGGCCTGTCATAGTGGTCAAGAAGATTTCGTATGGAATTGAAAAGATTCCCGGTCTTGGACCCCTGATCGATTCGATCATTGACAACTTGACCGTTTGGGTCTTCCAGACATTGGAGCCTTATCTCAAGCCACTCATGCAGACGGCGACTACGCAGTTGGCGAATTCTTCGGCGGAAGTCATTAACAAACTTGACCAATATGAAGTGTTCCATGATCCTAATGCGAGCGATCCGACTCACTCCATCTTGAGCAAGGATCATTTCGTACGTTTTTCTCTTTCGTCACAATCATTTGCAAAGCACTCGACTGACCACGTGCCTAGAACCTCATTTGTACGGAAGATTTTCTTATTTCGTGGATATTTCTCTGCCCCCTGCTGATTCCTCATAATTTTCTCTAGTGAACGAACCTGCAGGGAATTTGGCCAAGATTATTGTTATCCATACGGTGAAACTCATCGTTAATGCTTGGGATCATGCAGAAACCGATGTTCACCATGTGACGGAGACCATTCTGGAATGCCTATTCCATCCCGACTTCCATAACCCGAACTCTGGCGTTCAAAAAGAGATGGTATGTCCGCGCGTCATGCGATTTCTTCTTCTTCCATTTCTTGTTTCTTTGAGTGTCTATCGACTAATTATGGAACTTAGATGACATATATGCGTACCTGGGTCGATGCTCATTCTGCAGGACCATATGGTGTCATTACGCGTCTGACAAAAGACGCAGTCCGGAATCACAAGAATATAAGGGAGACTGGGGATGCCAGTATCGACACCGTGAATGCCGCTACGCATGGAAAGACGGCGGGTCTTAGTCATGGTCACGGCCATTCGAAGATGTCCAATATGATGGGGTACGGAATCTTATTTGGTGTTGTTGCTGTTGCTACATTTGGGAACTTACCATTCCTTTTTTTCTTTGGATAGCGGGGTGATGGGCCATATGCATATGCCTGGTGGTGGTGGTGGTGGCGGCGGTTGGGGCTCACGAGATTTCCCGGATCAAGCTGCAGGCGGCTACCAGAGTCCTTCTCAGCCACCCGGTGGCTACTCAAGTCCCCCCCAACCTCCAGGTGGCTACTCGAGCCCGCCTCAGCCTCCAGGTGGCTATCAGAGCCCTCCTGGTCCACCTTCCTATTCAAGTGGAGCCAGTTTCCCTAGTGCCTCAAGTCATCAAGGTTATCCAGGGGCCGCCGGTGCTGCCTCCAGCTACCTCGCACCTTCTGGCTATCATGATCCTCATTCCTCTGGCGGGCATAGCCCCCAATACAAGCACAAGAAGAAGAAATCGAAAGGTGGATCCTCCGACTCGAGTGATTCGGATGATCATGGTGGATATAAGCCCAAGAAGGACAAGAAGGATAAGGACAAGAAGAAGCACAAGGATAAAGATAAGGAGCACAAGGATAAAGATAAGAAGCACCAGGATTATGGTTCAAGTGATCACTACTCGATGCCGAGTCATGCCTCTTATCCAGGATATCCTGACGCTGGGCGATCCCAGCCTGGTTCAATGCCATCCGCTCCTGGCTATCCAGCGGCACCTTCGGGATACCCAGGGACAACTACGACGTATTCGCAGGGGCCTCCTGGATTCCCGGGAGCTCCCTCTCAGCCATCGTATGGCCAACAGCCACAATATGGTTCGCCCGGATTCCCAGCCCCGCCTCCGGGTGGCTATGGAGCACCTGGTGGCCAGCCTCCTCCTTCTGCGCCATACGGACAACCACAAACACAATATGGAGCAGCACCACCTTCTGGTCCACCAGGCTTCCCGGGCGGACCTAGTTTCCCTGGTGGCCCGCCTCAGCAACCAGGATATCCTGGACAAGGCGCGCCTCACTATGGTGGCCAGCCTCAATATCCACCACAATGGTAATTTTCTAGTGGAGGAGGAGGGTGCGATGAATAGCGGAAAGACTAAGGATCAATCAACTTGAATGAGAAACGATGCTTTGGATAGTGCTCTGAATTGAATTACGATGTTTTTGTTTTTGTGTTTCCTCTTCTTTTCTTCTTTTCTGAGAGATTGCCAAAACTGGACAAGCAGGCGCCGGTGTTTGTCGAAAAAATAGCGACATATTTGCACCTTTGATCTTGGCCTCGACCCTGCGGTCGACTTTCGGGCTTTGAGCACGCCTCACGATTTTCACGAAAGAGTTTCATCCTCACTTTTGACGATTATCCACGAATATCTGCCATCTAGTTGACCCAGATCCCCGTTTTCCTTGAGACGCGAAGACGTCCTTGATGGCCACTGGCGTGATGGAGGAAGTTCCGCCTCATCCTTTTCTTCATGATCCTATATTATATGTTTCAAACCTTCCAAGTCATATCACAGACGAAGTAATCGCCCGCACGCTCGAGTTTTGCGTTCCTTTCCGCCCGCGACTCGTGCGCGATCCTGTCACCGGGAAAGCGACTGGGTCCATCGAATTCAGAACCAAAGAAAGAGGTCCGTTGTTTTATCGTTTTCCTTTGGAGTAATATGTCGTGTTCATTTGGCTCATTCTTCCTCTCCACGCTCTTCTATGGTCGATCCCTTGCCGTCTCTTTTTTTTTCTCCTTGCAGCTGAAAAGGCTCTCGCGACTCTTGATGGACGACCGATGATTCACGCGTTTCCTCAAGTCGTCCTTCATCTGGACCCAAATCCACCCTCGTCCTCTCCACCGCCAGCGTGGCCCGCACCGTCGGCGGCACCCCGTATCGTTTCCAGTCTCCCCCCGAATTTTTCTGATTCGAAGCTGTTTGATACATTTCGCGGATTTGGGGCGATAGCATCGTGCAGAATGCACCCCGAACTCGGCCCAGACATTGGGATCGTCACGTTTTGGCGGGAAGAGGACGCCGCCCGGGCGGAAGAGATTATGCATATGGGGGAAGTCGATGACTATTCGATCTCCGTCAAGGTCTTTTATCCCTCGCGAAAGCAAAAGGCTCTCGAGTTTAACCCACAAGCACCGGCTTTCGTCCCCAGCGGCGGCGTGCAGCACAACATTGGGGGAGGAGGAGGGCCGAATGCCTATGTACCCTCATCCCTTCGACACGCCTCCCCACCACTTCAACCGTTCTCTCTCAGCCCTATGCCCAGTCCACATTTGCCACTGGGAAACCATAGCCCGATGATGCTGCCTGGGCAGACACTTCCATTGATGGTGAGTCTTTTTCGAACCGCTTTCCTTCTTGGTATAACGTGACATACATTGGCAGTATTCACCGCCACGGCTTCCTTTGCCATTCCCTCGGTCGCCTACCATGTCGCCATTTGTGCACGGGCCTGGCCAACAAGTACAGTTTGCACCACCCTCTGGTCCAGGTTCCACAAGTGCCAGCGGCCTGGTGGATCCTTGTAATCTGTTCTGCAAGGTTCGAGCCTCACTGACCTGGGGAACAAAAAAAAGAACCCAAAGCTGACCCTAAATAGAATCTCGATCCCTCAATTGATTCAAAGACACTCGACGCCCATTTCAGACCTGTATAGTATCCTCCATACCATTCCTTTTTTGCCGTCTTCTAATACCCTTCCTCAAGTATGGTCAAATCGTCAGCGCACGCATCATGAGGAACGAACATGGCCAGAGTCGCGGTTTCGGTTTTGTGTCGTACCAAACTCCAGATCAAGGTGATTATATTTCCAATTCAGCGTCACTTTTTACATGTGCTTGACATTGCTTTTCTTTCAAGCGTCGCGTGCTATGAACGCGATGAACGGCGCTACCATTGGCACAAAGCAAATTGTCGTGCGGTTACATGAACCCAAACAACTAAGAAAGGAGAAACTTGCGGCCAGATTTGCCGCTGGTGGGCATGGTCATAATGGACACCCACGAAGCGGCGCGACTAGTCCAACAATGAGTGAAGCAGAAAGTGCTTATGGCGGCTGGTCAACTCCTGGGATATCTGGACGGGATAGACATAGAAGAGGCTCAGGGAGCTATTATCAGGTTAGCGGTGATTTGTTGCATCTTTAACTGAGACGTCGTTGACCTATTGTATCGAAAGGCTGCACTAAACGGCACGTTGCACATGCCACTCTCGTTTGATGAGCTATCTGGCATGTCTCCTGTAGTCCGACACGAGGTTCTATCGGGAGAATTCACCAGACGGATACGCAGCTTCCCGGAAGTGAAACAGGAAGAAGTCGATGCGGTTGTCAATCAACTTCTTTCACAGAGTCTTGACAGCGTTGTCAACAGCTTGCACGACAGTGGTGTACTCTTAGACCAGATACGGTCTGCTCGACAAGTCCTCGGGTTCGAAAAGGTTCCAATGACCAGTCCACCCCTTGATTCGGGAGCAGTGTACACTTTGCAGCATCCTATTGCGTCACACTCCACATCTACGCTGCTCGACCCAAGTACACTTGCAGCAACAGCGTCCGCTCCAGAACATCCATCCACGCCAGTCTCATTTGCGCCATCTGTAAATACTCCTCCACGAACGGCTTCTCCAACTGGCTCCATTGCTCCTGGAAATGAAAAGGAGAGGTTTCTTATCGCTGTCACCAACCTTGAACCGGCACGGTACCGAGCAGATCCGAAAAAGGCAGCAGACATCGTGGAAATGCTACTGAGTCTTAGCAAGAAGGAGCGGGCGATGTGTCTATTCAGTACAGAATATCTAAGGACCAAGGTCGAAAACGCCAAATTGATTCTAGATACCCTCGCCGAGGAAGAAGAACCTGTTGGGCATGCTTCGGATCCGCTCACAACCAATATGAATCGACTTTCTATCTCATCTCAGGGGCCAGCAACTCCACAGGCTCAAAACCGACAGCCGGTCGTGTCCAGTGCACCCAACACTCCCCGAACACCAGACCTATCGGGAGGAGCTTCTTCTACGACAACGTCGCCGGTTCCCCCGCGAACTCCAGCGGCCTCGCAAGTTCCAGTGACATCTGTATACACACTTGCTTCATTGGGCAAACTACCCGCGTCGGAAATCCTCCGTCTAGCCTCTAGTCCGCGGTCGACTGGTCTTCCCTTGCCAAAGGCCGACCCTACCGTTATAAAGGAAACGGACGAATTTGTCAATAATTTAGCAGATAAGCCACTCGCGCAGCAAAAACAGCTTTTGGGAGAGAAACTGTGGGTACACCCTCGTTGAGCTGTGGTTTTTTCCTTCAGTTATTGACCTGCCTCGTACCTTAGGTTCAAGACAGTCAAAGGTTTTGGTGTCAAGAACGCTGTAAGTATTTTCCTCTTTACATTGTTGTTATGATCCAACCTTTTCGATAGCCCAAAGTCACCATTTACTTGCTCGATAACGAGGATCTTCGCAGTCTAGCGCACCTGATGTTCAGCTATCCTGCTGTCCTAAAGGAAAAGGTCCTCTTACAAACCACACTCAAGTCATAACATCTCTGTCTAGACCAGGCTGTCAGTCAGAATACTCAACGGCGAGCTTTCCAGCCTCAACAGTCTCACACTCTCAAATTTTCTCGGACCATACTTTTTGTCATGTTTTGCTGTTCTAATTCTCCCGTGGTCAATTCACGTCCCCACTTATTCCGGGTGCTCCATTCCCTTACCACAGCTTGTAACCATCTTCTTGACTGATGGGCTATTCGTATTTTGCCTGATTTTGTCGCTCATAGCACCACTCCCTCTTTCCTTGGGTCTTTTCCAACCATCACCGTTCGCGGTCGTCCTTTCCCTCTGTTCGCCATCTTACTATCAGACGAGGGAGTTTCCGAAAAGGTTTTCCTTTTTTGACGATTTTGTCACGATACTAATCACCTGATTTACCGATGTTCCTGTTTTTATACGGCTTGTGCACAGAATCCTATCTTCTTGAGCAGAAACCGCCATTCTCGAATGAGTATTAAGCTTGAAGCTTGAGATCGGTTTGATTTCTTGGGAGCGTGTCAGGGCTGTCAGTATACAGTCGTCGATTCGACATTGGCAACACACAATTTCTTTCTTGGAGCTGAATGTTTCGTCGAATAATTTTGAAACCACCACTAATCGGTTATTATCATACTCAAGGACCCAGATATTTTTATAACAAGTCTCTCATTGGTCATGCAAGCCAGAAACCGCATCGAGTCAGACCGAACCTCCTCCCTAGACTCTTCCACCACCAGCACTCCCAGTTTCTTTCCTCGATACACAGGCCAACCACCAGTAATCCTCAAATGACACTCGAAAATATCCTAACGTCCCTTGCGGCGTGCAACATTGAGCCAAAGGGCTCTCTGTCGCATGCCGCCACCACCACGGACCCAGCGACGTGGAAAGCCGCCCTCGACCAAGCTCCCTCGAGCAATGCGACCGTCCCCGATGCATATATCTTGACAAAGACGCTTGTCTTCAAGCCAAAGACGGCAAAGAATGCGGTGCCAATCCCCGTGATGGTGATCGCGGCTCAAGAGACCGATACAAAGGCGACGAATGCGCTTGGGAAACAGATTGGTCAAAAGGAGATGAGACTGGCTGCTGATGATTTGATCAGAGAGTTCTTTGGTGTTGAAAAGAGTGCAGGTGAGTGCGTGGTCCAACCCACCCCATCTCATCTATGTGATACTCGCGTGGGCGGGCCAGGAGTGGATCTTGACGAAACTATCCTGCAGTATCGGCCCTATCTATCAACTCGGATTTGCTCTCAAAGGTCGTCATTGTCATCGATCAAACTATCGCCTCTTCTACAGACATTTACGCCGTCAAGGCGGGTAACACGAGCGAAGGCACGGTCTTCCTTACCGGACAGGATGTTCCAAAATACCTGCAGAGTCTCGCCCCCGAAAACTCGTCGACAGATAACATCCACGTGGTGGACTTTACTGCCCTTGCTGCCGAGCCGGGTTCGTCGACGACGGCTGAGAGTGGGTTTCCCATTGCGAAAGCGGCAGCTCCCAATAAGAAGGCCGATGCGAAGATTGAAGGTGCTCATCAATTGGCTATCGGTGTTGATAAGGAGATTGATTTCCCTACCTGGTATACAAGCGTGAGCCATTGATATATGAAGCAGAGCGGGTGTCGTCGCATGTCTGACTATTGCTATCAAGGTCCTCGTCAAATCTGAAATGCTCGACTACTACGACGTTAGTGGTTGCTATATCCTTAAACCATGGTCGTATTCCATCTGGCAAGCGATTCAAAGTGAGCCTGGGTACCCGACTATTTGCGAAGAAGATCTGAAGCTTCTCATTAGCTTGGTTTGATGCGCAGATCAAAGAACTAGGAGTCGAGAACTCTTATTTCCCCATGTTCGTCTCCTCCAAGGTGCTCGAAAAGGAGAAGGACCACATTGATGGTTTCGCTCCCGAAGTTGCATGGGTGACCAAAGCGTGAGCTAGCATGGATACTGAGGGTTTCCAATATTTGACATTTTGGCTTTAGTGGAAACTCTGACCTAGAGGAGCCCATTGCAATCCGTCCCACTTCGGAAACCGTGATGTATCCTTGTAGGTTTCCCATCGTCAGGATTATGCAGGATAACTAAACAAAAAACAAAAAACAAAAAAACAATTACCAGATTATGCCAAATGGATCCAAAGTCATCGTGATTTTCCTCTCAAGCTGAATCAGTGGAATAGCGTGGTTCGATGGGAGTTCAAGACTCCACAGCCATTCTTGCGCACACGTGAATGTAAGTGGAGATGCATAGTTCACTCAACTTGACGCTGACTGTTTGGGTTAGTCTTGTGGCAGGAGGGCCATACGGCGTTCTTGACCAAGGCAGAAGCGGACGCAGAGGTTCGAGAGATTCTTGATCTCTATCGCCGCGTCTATGAAGAACTCTTGGCCGTCCCTGTCATCCCAGGCATCAAATCGGAAAAGGAAAAGTTTGCAGGCGGGCTCTATACCACCACCGTCGAGGGATTCGTGCCTACGACAGGGAGGGGGATCCAGGGAGCGACGTCTCACTGTTTGGGGCAAAACTTTAGCAGAATGTTTGACATTTCGGTGGAAGATCCGAACCCTGCGAACAAGGGAGAGCGGCTCTATGCGTGGCAGAATAGCTGGGGGTTGTCGACGCGCACGATTGGGGTTATGGTCATGGTTCATGGAGATAATCAGGGGCTTGTGCTCCCTCCTCGCGTTGCTAACCAACAGGTCGTCATCGTCCCTTGTGGCGTGAATGAAGCGACCCAGAATGATGTTTTTAGCAAATGCGAGGAGGTCGCTGCTACCTTGAAGGCTGCAGGAATCCGGGTGAAGGCTGATTTGAGGGAGACGTACCTTCCAGGATGGAAGTTTAATTTCTGGGAGCAAAAGGTAAAAATGCTGTCTTTTATTAGCCAAATGTAACAGGCTACTGATTGGCTTTCACGCGCACTTGTAGGGTGTGCCCATTCGTCTAGAGATTGGACCAAAGGATATCGAAAAGAATCAGACTGTCGCTGTACGTCGGGATACGGGACGCAAGGCGACTCTTCCCCTTGCAGGTATCACGACGAGCATTCCTATCTTGCTAGAGACGATTCAAGCCGACATGTACGCTCGGGCCAAAGAGACCTTTGATCAGCGACTGATCCAGGTCACGAAATGGGAGGATGTAGTACCGACTCTGGACAACAAGTGCGTGGTGGTAATGCCGTGGTGTGAGGTTGAAAAATGCGAGGACGATATCAAGGAGAGAAGCGGTAGAAGGTAAGTCGTACCTGGATCCCCTTTTTTTCTCCTTTGTTCCTTGCCTTCTTTTTTGCATTGAGCACGCCTATTTTGGTCCTCCACCTTTCCGTGGCGTTGTATTTGTTCCCTTTCGGTTGCTTAACAGCTACTGACGGCTCGGTCCACAGTGCGGAGCAAACAGACGAGCGTGCGCCATCGGCGGGTGCAAAGTCTCTCGCGATTCCATTTGACCAGTCGAAGTGGGATCCCATTGACGCCGGAAAGACGAAATGTCCTGCGTGTGGATCAGACGCGAAGCGGTGGACGATGTTCGGAAGGTCTTACTGAGAGGATCAAGCGGGATCATTTTGGAGGATGACTTGGAGAACAAACGAACGACAAAAACAAATTTTTCTCTCTCTCTCCGGTCACCATACTTACTAAACTATCCCCTCCAAAAAGCGCTCGACCCTCATCCGCTATAGTCATCCCTGTTTAACGGATCCAACCTCCTTCCGAGGCACGGAAGATTTTCCACTCGACCAGCCGGTAGTTCTAGCTTGGACGTTGTTATACGCTTCCCATGCGTCTCTTTGGTACCACCCTTTTTTTTGCGAATAGAACAGGAGTTTTTGATTTTCCGTGATGTCTCTCAGCGGTCCAACGCCACCACCTTTCCACGGTGTGCGCTACACATGTAGAGATTCTGAAGAGAAACGTAAGTACTATTGCCGTACAACAACACTACGTGGCAGTTTTTGTACATCCTCACGTTGAGTTTTGGCGGATGAACGGCTGAGAAAGTTTCTCACTGTCAGTGTGGTCTAGGGCGGTCTATATCGAGATCTGCTTGTCAAATCAATCCATTTCAAGGTATTTTCGGAATATTTGTCTGAATATGCTGGTGCTAGGGACTCACCTGTCCAAACTGCTCGGCACCCAAGGCGCCCCTGCGTTTGGATCCCAGCCTCACGCGTAAACGTTGTGAACTGTGTTGCTCTCCGCCCCTTACGGTTTTGTTCAAATGTCGAGGAGATTTGACTGCCCCGGACATGGTCGACGTTTATTCAGGAGCAGTAACAGCGGCATTAATGGCGTTTGAGTCCCATCGACCGCAGTCCCGACTCTGAGTGCGAACGAGCGCTGTAGGAGGTACCCCCGCTGTCTTGTCTTTGACAAG
>WSTO01000114.1:11949-22292 GCA_019627685.1 Serendipita sp. 399 | reverse complement strand
AGGTAGATAACAGTGAGGTGCTCAGTCGAGTTTGGGGTGCAGCCACATTTTGTTCTGAGGCTTGCTTGCGCCGCATCGTCTGCTTGGCCGCTTCGCGCAGCAACGCTGCAGTCGTTGCCTGCATCTCGGCCATCCCTACTTTGGAGAGGTACATGAGCGATCTCTGGTGCAATAAACTAGGAGTTTTGGGGGAGAGTGTCGACAAAAGGGCGGCCTTACCCAGCAATAGCCACTACTCAGTAGTGAGGCCGACTACGAGGAGAAGACCACAATATTTTCCTGATAAATAATGACAGGCTTGTAGAGAGAATGGAGGGAGGCCTGACTACGTGATCCGCTGAGGTTGTTGTTGAAGGGTTTCGCCTGGGAGTGAACGGGCATTTAGCTCCGCTTCAACTCATGATGAATAGCCCTGTTTTGAACTTACAAACTTTGTCCGAGATGTTTCCTCGTGTTGAGGCGGCTTGCCTACAAATTTAGGGTGAGATGGTTCGCGGTCAAGTCGCTTCGGCTGTGTTTTGAGAGGGTTCAAACTCAATAAAAAAGCTTCAAAAAAAACCAGAGGTCGCCGAATATATTAGAGAGAAAGAATAAAGAGCAATATTCCTATACGAAGCTTTCCTTCTGAGAACGGGTCTTTAACAAGATAGCACCAATCATGCCTCGCATGCGTCGTCGAAAGCATCCTTCCTCTTCTTCAGAACTAGACTCTTATCCTCTTCCTCTCTCTTGATCCGTGTCGTTTCCTTGGTCCATATCGAACGAATCTCCCTCTCTGCGGGGCCCTCCATAGCCCCAGCCTCGCAGACAGTCAATCCGTTGACCATCTCTTCCTCTCGATTGGTGGATGGGATACCAACAATCTGGGCCCTCTCGCTCATCTTCCCTTTCCCTTTCCCTGCACTGTTGCCCCCACGTTCTAAGAGGCCATGCGTTTCAAGTAAGCCGACGAGGTCAGTAAACTCGTTTCGTGACACTGGATTGAATGCGGCGTCGCTCCCACTCAGAAGACGGGTATAGAAATCGAAGAGGGCGTCCGTTGTTAGCGTTTCGGTGGCCTTGCCCTTCGGAGCTGTCTTTGATGGAGTACCGCTCTTGCTGAGTGTAGGGATAAGGGTCAATGACGCAGTGATACGGCGAGTCGCCAGTAAAAGTGAGAGTAATACGAGGCGAGCTTGGATAGTCAACTGGCGAACGATGCCAATCGTTCCCGGCGCTTGGGATGTATTAGCCTTGGTGGCTGCCAAAACATGGGTCATGGATGTCTGAACGACCGAAACGTCTTCTCCTTGACTCCCTAGAGTCTTCTTGACGTAGTCCTTCTCTGCCATCTCCACGGCTCCTCGGACCAGAGCCAAACATGCACGAAGGTCCCCTGTTTGCGAGGAAATCTTTCGACATGCAAAGTTCAACGCTGCAGGTGCGATGATATACTTGACACCATCGGGCATGGACAGCGTTTCCAACCGTCTTGTGATGATGTCTGTCATTTCTTGGGCAGTGTAGGGCTTGAAATGTAGGGTAAGGGTGGACGCGTTGGATTTTGAGGTGAGGGTATGGGTATTGGAGATACCGATGATACGGAAGGACATTGTTGACATTGTCGCCAAACTGGCGAGCGCAGTACTGTCCAGATGTTCCAGCTCGTCAAGAACCATGATACTACAACGAGTCAGCAAAAGGGAAAAGACGAAAAGAGCTGCTTACAGTTTCTTGTCATCGGTATTACTATCACGAATTGGACGAACGATAGATTTGATGTCTTCGACTCCCATACCCATGCAATTTAAGTATTTACTACTCAATGTGGGTTCCTGGCCCTTGATGATGTCGCTAACCAAGGCTGTTTTGCCAGTTCCAGGTGTCCCCGAGATGTAAAGACACGTTGTAGCTTCGTTGTTGAAGAACTTGGTGATGACGGCGCGTTCGGATTGTCTGCCAATGAACGCAACAGAGGCGGTTGTAGAAGGACGTAATAGAGCACGAGTTTGAGCATAAATGGTGGATGGCTCATTCCGAATTTTTACAGGGGTCACTGGGGGAGTCGCCAACTGGAGGTTGCCGAGTTCGATGACGGGCGTGGATTCGGTGCGGGAAAATTGACGACGGCCAACTGCTACGAGAAAAATTGCAAAGATTTCAAAGAGAGTTACAAGACAAAGAGGTGAATAAGCAATAGTGTGTCATGGTCAAGAGGTTTATTTACCTTTTCTTGGAGTGATGCTTGCAACAGCCCGTCGAGGCCCTCGTGTTGGACGGGTTTCAGGCGCAGGCGAGACCTCCTGGGCGGAGAGTGGGGGTATATTTTCTTTATTAGCGTCTTTACTGTCGTCTTCGCTCGTTTTCTGCCGCTTATGGGGCGAGACGCACGTCGCAGTCGATTTGGAAGAACGGGAAGAGTCTTGAGAGTGAACAGACGCAACAGTTGAGTTGGAATTGCTTCTAGTACGTTTACCGAGCACTGTAGGCATTTTTAGAAAGATTTGCTGAGAGCGAGCGGGCGCTGGTAGATGTGGTTGATGTTGAACCTTACGGCGTAAACGCGTCCCGCTAAAGTCGTGTAGCGGAGTTTAAATCCGCGTCTCGCGCCTTAATCAAGCCCAATGGCCCCTCATACCGAGGCCCAAAATTCAAGAAAAAAAGCTTAGTAGAAAGCTTTGGATCTAGTTGCCACTAATCGTATTCGAATGCGCAACAGAGGTTGATCTTTATGATGTAACGGATATATCGATGATCAGCCATTCCAAACATGCATTATAGGCAATATGCAGAAAATACAAAAAAAACCCCTCAAGAATGTCCAAAAGAAATATGGCACGTCGACCGAGCGGTTAAACGAGTGGTACAGGAGCATGTTATTTTTGGAGATGATCATGGTTGTGAAGATGTGTTCATCGATTGTCCATCGGAATAGTGTGATATTGCGGTGGTAATTCCTCTTGTCGAGGGGGGTTCCTCACCCTCGAGCCTGCTTGGAGGAGGTCCCGCTCGAGATCGCCGCTATCCGTGGGCGCGGCGAGGGAAACACCACCATTGGGGCTTGACGCCAGATAGTCAACTTGGGAAGTCGGTGGTGAAGAATAAGTACTGCCATACCCAGAGCCAGGCTGGAAACGACCGACGGCCGCTCCTTGCCCGAACTCGTCTGCTGTATACGAAACTCGAAGATTCGAACGCCTTGAGTCTCGACCCCTACCGAGAGTCTGAGAGGTAGCACTGGTAGGGCGGATTAGCGGCGATGGCGAGACTGCTCGGCTGCTAGGATCCAGCAGAGGATCGCCAGACTCGGCACGCGAATGGGACCGGTTCCATTCAGCAGAATCGGTCGAAAGGATGGAATCATATGCAGACGACCGTTGCTGTCGCCCAATGGAGCCAGTGGTCGCGACAGAAGGCTCGGCACCGCCAGCCGGATGCGTTAACGAGTCGAGTGGGAAGCTCATCGCAAGAGAAATGGTGCTCCCCAATGCCTCATGCGTGACAAGAGGATCTTCCATGACCTCATTCGGAGGCGGCCATACATTTTCATGGAAGAGACTACCCGTCTGACTACCTCTAGCTCGTAGAAGCCGAGGAGCACTCACACTGGACCCAGTGGTGAGTGAATGCGCATCCCACTGCATCATGTGCGGAGGGAGGTCAAAATCGTCAGCCTCGTCTTCGAGCAGATGACGAGGTTGTCGCTTCTGCTTCTCCGCGAGTATTCGTTGCTTCGCGCGTCGAGCTCTTCGGAGGTAAAACACCACCCCCAATAAGAGGATCAATAAAGCCATGCCACCAACCGCAGCGCCAGTGATGACGCCTATTCGCTGGGAATTACTTAGCGCACCATTTGAGGTATTCAGAAATGTCTGGATCGGCGTTGCGTACTGGGAAATAGGGTTAAACGGAGAATACTTGGGGTGAAAGAAATACGCACGACTGTCCGCACTCCATTGACCGTGGTAACAAATTCAGTGAGAACTATTGTTGCACCACCAGATGTCGTAGTGGCCTTTCCGTCTGAGCCAGTGGATACTCTGCCCGACGGGGGCGTCTCTTCGTCGTCCTGGGCGGAGTTTGAAGTAGTAGAAGTGGAATTTGAGGCTCCAGACGTTGTTGTGGAGCAAGGCGCATATAGAGTAAGGGCGGGCACGGTGCTGAAATGCGAGATAAGCGATCTCAACCATCACAGACGCTGAAGAGAACGTACTTGGCAACCACAACGGTGTCTGTAAGGGTGATTGTTCTGACGATTGAGGTGACATCGTTGATACTGAATGTTTCGTCGGGTAAACTTGACGTATCAGTCGATGACGGAGGTGGTTCTTGTCGAGCGCGAAAACGAGCTGGAGCCGTAATAGTTACATATTCTGTCGTTACTATCGTTCTCTCTGGGTATGAAGTACTGAGTGATGTCGTATATTGAGTCAGAGTTGGGGTTCCCTATGAACGGGATAACGTCAGTTTCATGTAAAATACCCGAGAGTTTGGTGGGCAGTGAAAATTGTCAGTCAAGCGTCAGTCGCTGTTCGATGGCGAGCATATGGCTACAGGCGCTAGACAGCCCGAGGGGGGAACGGCTAGTCGGACTGATCTGCATGAGACCGCCCGGACGACGCTGACGACGAACGGCGACGAAGCTCGACGATAGATGGGATGTAGGATGAAGGAGGAGCATGAGCTTTCAAGAGAGGGCAATCTCTATGAAACTTGATCGACAAGAGCACAAACCTGGCAAGCCATTCAGGAAGGACGGCCTTCTCAAGGCCAATTATACTGGTACAACTTTCCAAAAGCAAAGGGCGGAGTGTTGAGACCGTTCCCGCCCTTGGTATAATTAATCTGCGATTTATGGCAGATTTTAGAGCGATAAGTCGATTGGCGGTCGAGGTGGTTCGTAGTCAAGAAGCGAGGAACGCCGATTCTGGTGCTCGCCACAGTCGCCTCCTAAAATTTCAAAAATTCTCAGGATTCAGTTTAAGGAAGTAAAATGGCACATCTAACGAAACCAACACAGTACCGCATCGAAGACTCAAACATCGCGTTATTGGGCAGCGATGTATGTTGATCAATAGCGTGCTCCGCTAAAGGCCTGAACGACCGATAGCTCGAGAAACACGTACGAGAACACGCCGGAGACACAGAACCAGCATGGCAGTCTGCGGGTCAGGCAGTGGGCCTCAATGTCAGTCCCACAAACTCCGCAACGCCTATCCTGACGGCGGCTCATAGGTTTGGAGAGTGGAACAGTTTCAGATCAAGCCTTGGAAGGATATAGGGCAGTTCTATGATGGAGATTCGTACATCGTATTGAATGTGAGCCACGATGGCCAAAATTCCCCTCACAGCCTAACGTCGGTTGGTTTTAGACGTACAAGAAAGATCCAAACTCTGAAGTGCTCTCCTATGACTTGCATTTCTGGTTGGGAGAATATACCTCACAAGACGAGGCCGGTACAGCCGCGTACAAAACTGTCGAATTGGACGATCACCTTGGGGGAACGCCCGTCCAATATCGTGAAGTACAAGACTACGAATCGCCGCGTTTTCTATCATATTTTTCCAAGCTCCTTGTGCTCCATGGAGGGACTGCATCAGGCTTTCGACATGTGACTGAGCCGCCGCCGCTCAATCTGTTCAACTTTTATCACATCAGCGCATCGAAGCCATCAGCTACCGGACACAAGCCACCCAACCTCATCGTACGGCAGGTGATGAGCAATTTCCGAGGCTGCCTGTCCCAGTATCCTGCCGACGTCTTCGTACTCGACAAAGGCAGGGAGATCTGGCAATACAACTCCAAGAAGTCATCAGGCAAAGAAAAGTTCAAAGCAGCCGAGTTTGTCAGACAGATTATCGATGCAAGAAAGCACGAACCGGTCCTCAAGGTATTCGATGAAGGAGGTCAAGGTTCTGGCCGGTTCGTGACAGAGCTGGCCGAAGAACATGCAGACGAAAGTGAAGCAGATGACACGGATACTCCGCTGCCCACGCCAGCGTCATCTGTCCCGAGTTCCCCTCGATTATTCCGTATATCAGACGACAGTGGACAAATTTCCTTCTCTCAAGTGGATATCCCCTCTGGGAGCTCTCCAAGTCTGTCCAACTTCGAAGCCACCGACGCCTTCTTGCTTGACGATTCTACCAATCATGACGTTCCAGCGATCTATGCATGGATCGGGAAAGAGGCCTCACATGGAGAACGCAAGTACGCCGTCCAATATGCTCAGCAGTACCTTTGGCAGCTGCAACCGGAATCCAAATCAAAGAGCGGCAGAGCAGCTCACAAACTATCCAGCACCAGCGTAGTTCGGTTGGCACAGGGCCACGAGAGTTCTCACTTCCTTCGGGCAGTTGGCGCTCAAGCAGCACACGCTTAACATGGAGGGTAGTGGACGTACTCACAGAACATCTGTGACGAAGAAATAGTGTACATGCCAATGTGACAAATGAAATAAGATATGGCTTCACCAAGTCATTGCACGAATCGGGATCTGCAAACGTTCGAGGGTTTGTCGGCCGCGGGTAATCCAGAACCTCAAAACCTCCTTATCATCGAACCAAGGTGAAGAATCGCTTCCTATGCTCATCCCAGCAAACCGCTCAACGACATCGACTTCATTCTGGACTGGGTCGACAGCCACCCGTCGTAAACCACCCTGAGAGAGCCACTGCGCGACATCAGTTTGTGACCTCATTTCTTCCAGAATGCCAACAAGTGCCAAGAGCAATTCATCGTATTGTGCGTTCCTTGGATTAGCCTGGATGAGCTGAAGGTCATGTCTCTGGCGTTCCTTGGTGTATTCAATGACGCATATATGATTGTTTGGTTGAAGAATCGCTTTGCTCATTGAATCGTCGACTAATACCGTGGTCTTGGACGAGTGGGAATGCGATTCCGCCAGGCTTCTCCACGGTTTGGTAAGATCTTTCACAGTGGGTGATTTGGCGTCTAACGGAAAGACTGATAAGTAATAAAGCACGTATAATACACAGATGTACTGACTGTACTGGGCTCTGGTCAAGCCACAATGCGTTCTATTCCAGACGACGATCAAATTCCCTGTGTTGTCTCTAAAGACTCGTTGAACCATTCTATCAACGTTGTGAGGTTGTGCAGAGGACCAGACCATAACCTGCAAAGGAACTGGGTCGATGCCTGAACCCGAGGAACCAGATTCATGTGAATCAACTGTAGTCACTGATGGATGGAACAGGTAATGGACAAAGGATTTTAGATATGGTCTGAGGGAGATAGAGGTATTGGATTTTGATCTGAAAACCAGAGTGCCATTAAGGTCGAGTATGACCAACTTTGCTGGAAGTGCTATAGACCGTTTTTCAGTGTAAAATCAGATAGAGGGCTAAGTTTGGAACATACTCATTTATGCCGGATTCCTTCAGGAAGATCGAAGCTCGGAAGTGAAACCGGCCCAAGGTTTGTCCTTCAACTTGATCCCTGCCTCTTCGAGCTTGCGGCCTTCGGTCTCGCGAAAAGCAACCTACACTCGTTTAAACGCATTCCAATCTTTCCAACCTTTCAAAAAGTTATCTCTCGCTCAACCATCAAAATGCTGTTCGCTGCCGCCGTCGCCGCCCTCGTTTCCGCCATTCCTCTGGCTCTCGCTCAGGATCTCTCCGTCAGCGCTCCTTCCCTCTCACAGGTTTGTAGCAGTCATCACTTTCGAAGTCTTCTATTGCTCACTCCGTTGATCAGTGTGCTCACTCAACCATCAACGTTGGGGGTGCCAACGCCCCTTACTATGTCGCAGGTAGGCGTACCCGGATTTCGGAACAAGCTCATTGATGCTAATAATATTTGTTTTTTAGTCGTCCCTGCTCAAAACCCTTGCGAGAGCGACGCCATGTACGTGCCGTTCTTGGTCGACCCCCTCCGCCCCTTCTGAACATTTCCCTAGCGCCGAATTCACCCAAGTCAGCGGCCCTACAGTAGATTATACTGTAGCCCTTCCAGAGGGTACTCAAATCCAGCTTTACATCATGGATAGTTATGGCAATGAGCACTGGAGCGAAATTGTAAGTCGGGATGTTCCCATACAGTCGCCAAGATTAGTCGTTGTCATGGGCCGCTTTCGGCTGACGCTGCGGAACGTGCAACCTCGTTCTATTTGCTTTCATTCTTTTCTTGGTTCGCGTTTGACCCGTTACTCACCGCTTCCCAATTTAACCAGTTAACCGTTGGCGGCGGAGATGCCAGCTGCCTTTCTGGTGCTGGTGCTGGTGCTGGTGCTGGTGCTGGTGGTGCTGCTCCTGCTCCCGACACTCCTGATGCAGGCTCTTCTGCTGCTGCCTCAAGCACATCGTCATCGGCTCCTAGCACCTAGTAAGTACCATGGATGCCTTCATCATACCACCGCACTCAATATCCACTAGCGTCGCCCCAGCGCCTGCTCGTGCCACTACCACGAGTTCACGAGCTAGCTCCAGCTCCAACACCAACCCCGGAAGCAATAACGTTGCCGACTCTCCTGCCGATGCGGAATCGAGCACTAGTGGAGGATTCACGACTACGGCGAGCTTCACCCTCATCGGTGGCGCTTTCGCTGCTGCATTCGCCCTCTTCTAAGCTGAAGGGGTCGCAATACCCATTCATCATGTCATTCATTCCTGCACCTTTCCTCTCTAGATTTGCGTTCCCTCGTCCTACTGCAACCATCTACACCTCCTAATCTGCCACGACTTCCTTGTACGACTCATTGAGGGTGGCAAACGATATTCCAAAGGTCGATCCACATGGTGATACTCGTCGTTTCAAGGGCATGTTGAGCATTTCCCATACCTCTTTGCATAGTGCGCGTGCTGTTCGGAGTCGTGATGATTTTCTACCCACCTTTGCCTGGTTTGTCTGGTCCTTGTTTTCGTGCATCTGTACACAACTAGGAAACAAACAAATCAAGGACACTTTCTTTTGGATTTACTCACCTTCTAAGCTTGCAGCGTGGTGAAACTTTAACGCTTTCCACACTCATGGAAGGCTCTCGTAAACTCAACTTTGTGCCCGTAGCAAGTAGTTCTGTGTGTTTGAGATCACTCGCATATTCTTCGCTGATTTGGAGATCAGGGCTCTGCGGATGGAGCCGACTTGGATGTGATTGCACCATTCCCCTGGACTTTTGGAGACTACAAATCAATCTCAATTCCTGGTTTTGAGTGGAATCACCGCAATATAGACTGTTGGCGAAGAGTGGTCATGAAATGGATGGGAGTTGTTGCACTCTGTGGACGGAATCGCGCAGAAGACAAGGTAAGCATACATTTTCATTTCTCATTCTCGTTTTACACATACTACCAGGTACTATTGATAAGCACACGGCCTGCCGATCCTCTGCAACCCTTATACTCATTCGAGATCGACATTGATCACACGGTAGAGGTAATTCCATCATTATCATACACAGATTGGCGACGTTTATGCTCGGTGTCACTCCCAGCAATTACGCGCAATCACCTGGTCTCTCTCCCCGGCTTTAACCCCTCTGCTCGTGCTAGCGGGCATCCAAGGTATCGTATACGTATATGATCCATCTTCTAGAGAACTTGTGTCTGCTCTTCGAGGGCATGGAGGGCGCATCACATCTGTCACGGCGCATCCACGAAAGCCGCATATTATCTGTACGACCTCTCGGGATCACACGATTCGGCTATGGAACCTCCACCTACCAAGGTCAATGAAAGTAGTCGCAGCGGATCCAGAAGCAGCAAGGCTGGGTCCTCCCTTTGGAAACCCTCTAACGGGAGGCGAAGAAGAGGACACAGGACCCGGGAAATGCTTTGCAGTCACTGCTGGCGGCGTTGCTAGTAATGGTCATAAAGCGACCGTATTAGATGCAGTATGCGCTTTCTTTCAAAGTCGCCAGGTCCTTTTTCTGACAAAGTGTGAGCAAAGAGCTTTCATCCTACCCTTGATATTGTCGCAACTTCTTCTGTGCGTATTCATCTCCATTTGTTTGTGTCCCTATTGAAAAAGATAATAGGTCGACCATGCGGTTATGCTATGGATATATGGCTCTCCGCCTTCTCCAACCGACTCGGCATGCACGTTGGCAACCATCGGGAGACCGGCGTTCTGCTTCAAAAAGTTCCATATGGCACAAGTTATCAGAGTCCATTGGTGCGGCCTTCTTCCCTCTACAGTTGCAACTATCTTTCTCACGGCGAGTGGGGGAGGCAGGCTCTCGCCATCCATTCTCTTGTCCCAGACCTCTCAATCGTTCAGTTCGGAACCCGACAATTTTCCAGGAAAATTCGTGATCTGGGAATGGCTCCACTATGAGACGTTGAAAGAAGCCGCTGAAAAGGGCCTGGAGTATGTCCGAGATGCCATTGTCAGTCCCTTTTAT
>WSTO01000113.1:0-26479 GCA_019627685.1 Serendipita sp. 399 | reverse complement strand
TCCATATCCTTCGCTTGCTCCCTGCTCCACTATGTCCCATTATTTTCAGGACTCTTCTCGTGCCACCATCTACGACTGCAGTGATCTCTTTCCTACTTCCTTCCAGGCTCCTTATTGGTCGCCTGGTGAATCGGCGGCCTCCACTTCCGCCACACCAGCGATCCCTCTCATAGATCCGTTCCTCCTGCCGAATACACCAGATTGCTCGGCTGTAATGTCTGCATACCCCGATGTTGTCTCGCGTCGAATCGCTCATACGCCTTCCTCCTCCCTCACTCAAACGATTTCCCGCAGCGGGACTCCGCGCTCGAATCTTGCGGACGACTTCAGTCATGATGGGAGCTCAGCTGGGCCTTCCACACTCCAGTCACCGCAGCCAGGCGTCATTTCCATTCCCCAAGTATCGTATGACTCATTTCACCAATTTCCCAACAACCAATCTCAAGTGTACTGGCAACCAAATCCCATGATCTATCCTTTTCCTCTAATGATCACGTATCAGCAGCCACTAATCAACGTTCCATCTCCTCTCCTGACACCTATGCCACCGCCTTTGGAAGACAATACTCCAGTCTCCATGACCAACTCATCATCTGACCTCTCTGTCGTCATCCCAGCTTCCCTTTCTGCCCAACTCTCACGGCAACCTAGTACGCGTCGTACGCGTTCAAACTCGAAAGCTGCGTCAGCAATGAGCTCTAGAACCATTCAGTGTGTATCCCTTTCTGTCACTTTTCAATATCTCTTTTAGCACTTCAACTGACATCGTATCTTTGCAAAGGCCACAGGGGAAGGGGTCCTCCATATACTCTCCGCAGGATGAATCGGATGCGAACTACGGCGAATCATCGTCCAAGAGGCGTCCTGGGCTTAAACGGCGGAAAAGTAATCAACAACCGGTTTCACCACAGCGAGAGTGCGAGCTCCCGTTCGACTGCAAGTATTGCTACTGGAGGTTTTCGAGAAGGAGGGATCGAGACCGTCACGAGCGATCGTTGCATACTCGAGAGACGCCATATGAGTGTAAAGCTTGTGGAGCGGCGTTTGTACGAACAGATGCGAGATTGCGACATTGGAAATCGAATTCGATCTGTATGGACTTTCATATGCGGATCGAGGGAGAGGAATAGAAGGGCCAAACAATAGATTTCCGTCCGGCGGGATCATGGACACGTATTCGGATACGGAAGGGATTTTCATCGCCTCTTCGTGTGTAGTAGGATTCTAACTGGTAGGTAGACATTTCTTTTGTTCTCCCTTCTTGGTGTGCTGTCTCCCATATGCGTCGATGTTTTCGTGAAATCCATGCCCCCACTGTCTCGTTCTGCTTTCTCCTGTGGACTCGAAGCATCCATGGCGGTGATCGAGTCCTACTATGACTCGACATTACCTAGCCTCTTTTTTTGACGTGGTATCGCCTCCTTATTGATCGTACGTATTAGATATAATATTCCCGACGGAAATCCGCCTGAGGTATCTCCTGCTTCCACCCCACTGTATCCCTGACTTTAGTTTTCCTTGGAACGGTATCAACGAATTGAAGAATAAAGAGTTATTTTATACCTATTTAACCGGTATTGTTATTGAGTTGCTTTTTTCTCCTTTCTTTACTCGACTAACTGTACGATCGAGCGCTTCGTTGCTTGGACCCTACGCCTAATACAACGGCGCATACGCCATCTACGGCAAAGCAAGAGACCGCGGGGCGCTGGCTACGTTCTCTTCGGGATCGTGCCCAAGGCGAGTCACAAGTCGTTACCAACCAACTTCTCCAGTCAACTGGGTCCAATGAGTCTGCGTTCGTGCGACACGGCTGTGGCTTTATTGGACGATTGGCGAGCATGCGTTGCAACAGGAAATATGTGTGGACGAATGATACGCCTAGTAAGAGTCACATAATCTGATTTTTGACTATACACTGATTTCTTAATTTGCCGCCTTTCATCATGGTCGGTTTAGCAGCCTGGTTGAAAGTTGGGCCCAGGATGGGCTCACGTCGACCTTACTTGCTTTCCACCACCATCACATTCGTCTCGATTAGGAAAACAATTACTGCTTTCATACCTATTTTTTTTTCGCATGGATGAACCGCTATATCGCTCGCGTCCGACGGTCCTTTCTACGACGACCATGCCCACGGCCACCGTCTCGTACCTTATTTCCCAACACACGCTCCTTAAACACCATACTGACTCGAGTCGTGGAGTCTGAACACGCAGTTGAGTGGAGTGGGAGTAAGGATTTCGAATGCGATGAAGAACCACACATGTTCCCTGTGGAGATTGGAACTGGATATCCAGGTTTCCAACTCGGCAGCTCCCCCGAGTTCATTCGCCAAGGGCCTCTCCTTACTGGTTGTCGCTTTGAAATCGTACGCAAATTAGGGTGGGGACAGTGTTCTAGCGTATGGCTGGCTCGAATCAGCGGGTATGCTTAGCTTCTGTTTTTGGACGATGAGTAAACTCAAAATTTGTTATTAGATCTAAAGGCCTAAACAACAACTATTATGCCTTCAAAGCTCTCACTGTCTCTGCGACTGCGGCCCTTGTCACGCGGCAGACTTTCGAGTACCCTTGCCTCAGGGACCTCAGTACAAAAAATCCTGCGCATCCCGGATTCCAGTATTGCACTCAGATTATTGACAAATTCTTGATAAGAACAAAGTACGGGCCTCACTTTTGCTTCTTATTCGAGCCTTTGGGGAGCCATCTCGATCAGTTGCGCCTTGACCAGTCTCCCAAACCCGTATTCACTATCTCTACCGTCAAGCGCATTGTGAAGCAAACTCTTTTGGCTCTTGATTATCTTCACCGTGAATGCAAATACATCCACACAGGTGAGAGCGTCTTTTGGCCAATTGCTGTGACTCATTACAGCCGGAAGATCTCAAACCGACAAATATACTCGTATCTTTTGGGAATAGGGATGAAGAGATTTCGAAATATCTTCAAGAGTTTCCATCGGAAACGTACAAGCCCATCGTCAATCTAGAGGTCTCGCCCGATCCAATAGTCACTGTAAAGTCGCAACCGCTTCCCAACTTTGGCCTTGATCCTTCTCTGAGCAATCTTTCCATTAAATTGGGTGACTTCGGAGTAGGTACTGTATGCCTTTTTGGTGTTTGGGTCCCAGGACCGGCTATCCTGATCGTGCTTTCTTGTAGCACTGCCCATAGAGAACAATATTCCAGGTGATAGGGTCCAGCCGACCGCATTCAGGGCTCCAGAGCTCATCCTAGGACATCCGTGGTCGACGCTTATTGACATTTGGGCCTTGGGTTGCCTGGCACGTATGCTTCATTATTTAGCCTGCTTTCACTGATACACATTTAGATACTCGAATATATCTCGGGATTCCCACTGTTTGTTCTCTATACTCTCGAATCCGATAGCACACCTACCCTTAACGACGTTCACCTCGCGAGATTCGAAGAATATATTGGGCCGTTCCCGGCCGACTTTTTGGAGCGATGTGCTCGCCGAGATGAATATTTCGATAAAAATGGTGAGGTTCCCGTCCCCTCTCCCTTCTAATATCCCTCTGGAAACCGACACTCCTCCATAGGATCCCTTCTTCGAATGAATGGCATCAAACACTTTCCACTCGAGGATCTGATTGGACGAGTCTCAAAAGTTGAGCCGGCGAGTATCGCCCCTCTCGCCAGGTTTATGCGCCGGTGCCTTACCATCGACCCCTCGTTCCGTGCGACTGCACAAGAGTTACTCGAGGACGATTGGCTACGGGATGCGTAAAGGTTACCCTGATAACTGATAATATTCATGCACTCGAGTTGTCTCCTTGGTTGCAAATTGAACATCTGGTTCTTGTCCTATTCAGTTCCTCTCATGTATCAACTACTTAGGAAACGTGATGGTAGTGGCTTCGCGCGCTTTTTACACCTGGTAGGGGAAAATATAAACGAGACCAAACCCAGTTCTAGATTAGTCGAGATTTGCCTATACATAGTATATCGAATTGCACAGATAACAATCGAAGAAGCCGTCAAAAGAAGAAACCGTGGAGTAATAACTTTAGACCATGAGCTCATCCAGCATCTCCTTTGCAAGCTTTCGGACAGTATCCTTCTTCACTATTGTCTGGTTGTCCACCTTGGACTGGAGCGTCTCTTTGACCTGCAGAACCTCCAATAACGAGCGAATTTCCTCCAAATGTGGCGACAAATGGACGAGTAACCCGAGACAGGTAACCAAGCGGTGTACTTGAAAGGGAGGGGGCCGAGATTAATCGCTGAGCAAAACGGAGCATAGTAAACATGTAACTCACGAGAGTCTTCATTTTCCTCTCTTTCTATCGCCTCGACAACGGCACTCAAAATCTCCAGCTCCCAATCAGGATCGTCCACCGCGTCCTCTTTCTTCATTTGTCCCGTCATGCCTTTACTTAGGCATTCCATCAAAGGTGCCTGAAGGAAGGCGGATACATTGAAGGCGAGACTCGCCCCTGCAATTCGTACGTTTGGCACATCGGAGAGAAGAGAGGAGACGAGGAGACCCGTGATAACGTCCCGTGGCTTTATGCCATCAGCACCATACGGTACCGTTTGGAGCATACGTCTCCCGAGGGCTGGATTCGCAAAAAGGTTGCATGCGAGACGAACGGCTGTGAGAGACAAGTTTCGAGTCTCTGTTGAGGACATCGAATCCAGGGCGATCTTTAGCATGTGAACAAGAGGGGTTTCCGAAGTGGTGACCAGCGGTGCGGAGACGTCGGGGTTGAGTACGGCGAGTCTCCAGAGGTCTACAAGGGGGAAGAGTGAAGCGGGGGGGATTGCTTTGGAGAGATTCTTTGTTTCCTTGGACCAAAGAGCCAGGTCAAAGAAGATGGCCGGTCGGTTAGTAGCCCCACCAGGGGCTGCCCCGAGTTTGGTGGAAAGATAGGGAACCATATGTTCCGAGATGAAAGCTTTGCCCGACTTCTTCTGATCTACAGGAATCCCCAAAGTATCTACGGTGGCAAGTAGCTTGTTCGAAAGAGCGTCGAACTTGGGAACTTGAGAGAAGAGAATAGGCTTGAGGGAAGTGCATCGTAATTCCCTCAGAGATAGCTTTGCATGAGGGTGTGCTAACAGTCATGTTAGGAATGAACGCATAGAGGCAAGCAATACTCACGAGGGAAAGCATCATATATGAGGAGATTGACTTGGGTTCTGAGTTCAGGGACATCGATACCTTTCAGCTCGTGCCTCTATTCCGGGGTTAGATGAGCCATTCAATAGGAAGAACGCTCACCAAATTTCCGTTGAGGAAGAAGAGAAACGTTGGTGTCGCATGAACATTGTTTTGTTGGCCGACTAGATGTCCCATCCCAACAGACATGTCGACCTTTATGAATGCGACGTCTGGAGACGCCCTTGAGTGAGCTATCTCGTCGAATCCTGGCTCCACCATCCTGCATGGGGCACAGGTCTGAGATGTGAAGAAGGCTACAGCGGCCTTGTGTCGACGAATCAAGCTGGTGAAGGAAGATGGATTATTGCAAATCTGAATCGGCGCCGTGAGGGTAGATGTAGAAGCGAGCCCTGCGGTTTGACCGGTTTGCGGCGATGCTAAAGCATTTTCAGATACACTCTGCACAATTTGCGATGCGGGGTCATTCGAAGGCATAGCGTATCCGTGCCTTGGTCCGCGAAACATTTGGTCGATTGTTGGGCGGAGAGCTGCCCCCAAAGGAGTGCTCAGAAAGTCCGCAGGAAGGTCTGAATGGAGAATGTGAGAATATTGTTGGTTTCATTGGTTGGGTGCCTACCTCTGACGTACGCAGGAATCGAACCACCGGTCAAGAATCCGGCCAAATCATTAGTAAAGGAATTACAGTTGAAATCTTTAGATCTAGTTAGCGTCACTTCTCGCCACACAAGAGCTGCTTACCTAGGAGATGGTATTTGCCTGAGGTGTACACAGTTCTCAACTCATTGATGTAATCCATGAATGTCTCCTCATCAATCTCCGATACACCGAGATCTACTACTCGTAGCGGCCTTCCCAGCTAGCGGGCCTTGAGTAAACAGACCTTATGGTTTCGGCGAATGCGTACCTGCGACTGGCCCGGGGCTGAGAAACCAATACCTTGTCCATACCAGTATTCCTTTCCATGAAACACGATGGATGTGTGCCTGATGCATCAATATTTCGTCATGGTGTCTCAGCTTCGCGTTAGAGCTCGCCGCCACTCACCATACTCCTTCGATATGACGGCCTGTAAGTTGCTGAGACAGCTGAGATGCCATTCCTCGACTAAGATCATAGACATAGAGCTGCACTAGAGCCATGATTGCCAAAGGTGGAGAGTGGTTGGGAGCAAGCTTGCGTGTTCAGCCGTCGTCGCGTCGCATGCGACATGCCGAGGCTGGCTAAACATGCTTAAATAATCAGCTGCGTATTCCCCACGATAATTCGATAAAAAGGCAAAATGTTGCAGAGTTGAGAGAAACTAGAGCGCTGTTTGATGAGTGGTCGAAGGTCGACGACCGAACCGAAATGACTCATGAATCTTGCTCCCAGCCGCGACCTTCCAGACACTCGCCGGCAACGCTGCATCCTACGACTACGACAAAAGATCAAAAGATCATAACTCAAAATCAACGATGCCATCACCGTTCCACAAGCCAGTCGGCGCCTTGAGATCTCGTTTACTCGCAGAACTGTCCAACGTCGAGGAATCGAGCCAAGTCGTCGAGGACTTGATCGTATCTGCACAAGCTGACCTCGCTTCTTTGATACATGAGAAATACAGGATATTGCGAGAGATCGAAGAAAGGAAGGCCGACTTGAGCCCCGTCAACTATGTGCCATTTGAGGTCCTTGGAACCATCTTCACACATGTGGTGCGTCGTGACCCTCCCCACACCTGTACTTCTAAATTCGTTGGAGGCTGCCCCCATGACCTCTTCAATAACAGGGCAGAGTCACAAGAACCCAATGTAACGTCCGGAACCATTCTTTCTCGCCTACAACTCGTCTGTCGACGATGGAGGAACACCATCAACTCCTACCCTAGTCTATGGGGAGAGCTGCATCTGGTGGGTCCATTCACTCATCCAGACGTCGAATCATATAAGCGACTCGTCGACAGGCATATAATCAGGAGCAGAGCTAGTTCTCTACACATCTGCCTCGTCTCTAGTCATCTGAGGACAACTAAGTCTTCCTGGGAGGACGATAACGCTACGAGAAAGCTGCTCTCTTACCTCTCCATCTTCGCAGACGAAAGGTGGAAGTCATTCTCGCTCTGCTGGCATGAACTTAGCCGACATGACGACGCCACACGGGCCACTCTTTCGAACATTCTTTCCCGTGCCACCCGCCTCGAGCATTTGGTTCTGCACCATAATGTTGAGGCACCGGGTGGACCGTTTGTTCCCTTACAATCACCAGCTGTCGGACTCCGCTACCTGCGGTCCCTTGCACTCATAGACATGGCTTGGTCTCGATTCGTTTTCGCCTCTCCTGCCCAGTCCATTCAACACTTGACCATCTGTTTAGATGACGGGTGTGATTGGGCGAGCTTGATGTATACGCGGGCTTGTGGTGTGAAGGAGTCAGTAGAGGATCATACCTTCTTGTCGGTATACAAATGTGTCCACTGGTTATCCCTCTTCCCTGCCCTTCGATCTCTTCACCTCATGTCGCACCTATGGAAAAACGAATGGGTTTCCCCATTCCACCCTCACAGATTAAATGCCCGCGGAATAAATGGTCGCCAACCGCCCGCAGGATCGACGTATGCAATGGCGAACGACTTATATGACCGCATACATAGTCCACCATTGTATGAGGCTCGCCTGCTCGATAGGGTCGTTATCGAAGGGTCAATCCCGGCTTGGATACTCCACGGAATCCTCTTCCCTTCCCTCAGAACGCTTCAGATCGTCAGTAATCGTCTCGGCGTCAGTATATGGGAAAAAGGTCGTCAGTATCCGGAATCAGTATGGGACTGGCGAGATGTCGATCTTTCTGCAACCACCAAGCTAATCCTTGATTGTGGAGGCAGTAGTTTCGACCCTCACCAACGACCATTTTGGTGCATCGAGAGCCAGAGTCAAGCACCTTTGCAGAGGTATAGTGGCCGGAAAGAGACATCGGATGAGATAGTCGAAACTTTTTTGCAGAATTCCAGGAACCAGGCATTCATTCGCGACACGTTCGATGCGGTCCCTAATGTCAAAACCGTCACAGCTCCCAGTTGCGTGTGGAGGGCAATCAAAGACGCGTTTTACCTCCCCAACATGGATGACGCATTGGACTCGCTTATCAGCTATGCTGCGTACGGTGGGTGGAACCCGGGTGAAGACTTGACGTCGGAGGAAGACCTCAGCCACCTTTATCGTGACTATGAAGACCTGGAACAAGAACCGATGAGGCGACAAATCACCTGTTCGGAGGAATGGGAACCTTGTCTTGGTCCCTTCGAGCTCCCAGGTGACGTGGTACGTGCTGTTCTCGGAAGTTCGACGCCCAAATAGGACTTTTGGTTCGCTCTTTTTCATAGAAGATTCACGAACAAACGAACGAATTAAGGTTTATGACATGTATCTATTTTGCAATATAATTCTTTCCACAATGCCATTGCTACTTCAACTACGAGACCCTTAGCCAAAGATACCTGCCTCGGCTAACGCTCCGTAGCGAATGACTACTTCATTCTCGCCTCTGCTAACAAGGACGAACAGTCGACCAATATTGGTTCCCCAACTTTGTTCATGAAAATCACTCGTTCTCCGAAAGAATGCCAGCAGTGGACTAAATCAATCATTCGAAATTCGGTTGGAAGGGGAAGTAAAGGGGTCTCCGGAAATGCAGAGCATATCCATCCGTCCTTGTAGTGCAGAAAAGAGTGGGCTTGTAAACCAGTGGTGCTGAATGAATCAGGGGGTGCATCCCCCTTATACTCCACAGGAGGAAGGGAGGTAATGTCCCAACATAACCGACCACAGGCGAAGTAACGCGCGTCTGAAGAAAAGGAGGGAAACATGTTGTCTTCTGGCAGTGAGAGCTTGGAAATCATCTGCAGCTCTTCTCCGATTCGCCACAAAATCGCTCCCTCTGGACAAGCGAAAGCGAGCAGTGACGAATCTATTGGACTAAAAGCGGCCGAAACTTCTCCGTAGTATCGAGGGATTGTTGTCTGAACGCTTTTGTCGCTCTTCGGATACCAGACGTAGAGACGGTTTCCACTATCCACACCAGCCATCCGCTCGCTGTCGTGTGAAAAGGCGAGAATGATCACCGGATTATAGGCCCTCTGTTCCTGAACGGTAACATGGCAGAAGTAAAGAACCATGGTTCGTATATACCACACGAACGCATACCCTATGTGATATGCTGAGAGGAATGACGAATCCGGCGAGAAGAGGACCCTGCCGTTCTCGCCTTTAGACCAAGCCACTCTGTCGAGGACCCCTCTATTGCGGACGTCTGCGCGTTTCAGAGTAATAGCGTCCCAAATTGTAATGTTCGAATCCTCATCTAGGATGGCAATCATTTGACCGTCAGGTGAGAATGCCACGCTGATAATGTACTCCTTCTGAAGGAGGCGTCCTTTGCCGGTACCTGTCACCGTGTCCCAAAACTCAACGCCGCGTTCAGACTGACTTCTTATGGCGATAAGGGGACCTGAATGGGCAACCCCAAGGATTGCATAACGCATTCTTCGCTTTAGCATAGATTCACGCGTCTCGGGAACAGCTTGACCCACGGCGCCAGCTTCCAAATTGTAGAGGCGAATTTGGTCAAAGGTTGACGATGCGAATTGGTTCCAGTTGGCTGACAGTCCGCAAATACGAATGTAGCCGGTGTAGCCCGCGAATATTGTGGTCAACGCATTACCAGCTTCGACGCTCCAGACGCGAACCATCTGGTTGAGAGTGACAGAAGCAAGTCGACTACCATCCGGTGAGAAAGACAGGTGCAAAAGCCCGCTTGCATCACCTTTTATGGTCAACGTCTCCTTGCCAGATCTCGTTTCTCTAAGGACGATGGTCTGCGAAGAGCGGAGCGCATACGCCAGGTAGCGACTCTTCGGACAGAACAGAACGGCTGACAAGCCATCGGTGAGTTCTATATTCTCAATATCTTCGATTTTGTCTCCATTTTGCGCGTCACACAGGAGTGCGTAGCCGTACGATGACCACATGGCAAATCGAGTGCTGTCTGGTGAGAAGACAATCTGGGACTGCACGTTGTAATGATAGGTGCTTCCAGTAAGCTGGTACGAGGCTATTCGACGCTGCGCGCGGAGGTCCCATAACGATGATCTACAGCCCTTGGCTTTGTCTTCCGCAACTGAAGTGGGAAGTCCCATGAGTACAGCGGTTTGACCGTTGGGCGATAAAGCGCAGTCCCGTATCGTCATTTCATCATCCACGCCAACCGGCCGGGTCTCTTGTCCACTTTGCAATATCCGATATTCGATCGCAAACTTCTTGGCTATGAGAACGGAGGACATTGTCAACGAGAATGAGAATGGATCCCCCAAGTCGCATTCCCAGTGTGGGATGACGGGCTCTCCATTTGTGGAGTATCGAATATGCACCTCGTTAGGGCAGTTGAAGAAAGCGAATCGTTGTCCATCTGCGGAGAATGTGCAATGTCGAATTTGTGGCACATATATTCCAGGCGGGTCTTCCATTCCACGGAATGGCTTCCCAACCAATGCCCCTGTCTCCGTACTCCAGAGCTGTAGGACGCCATCCAGACCAATACTGATCAAACGAGACCCATCAGGAGAAAAGATGAGTCGAATCAAGCGTTTAGAATGCCCGCCTAGTATCATTTGTTCTTCCCATTCGGTGACGCTAGAGGTAATGATTTTGGGTTGGCGTAGATGGTATCGGTCCCGATAGCTCTGGAAGATGGGAGATCGGGATGGTGTAAAGAATAGGGCCATTGAATATGTCTGCAGCGCTGAGTCGACAATTAATGATTGGTGATTTACAACGAATTGGTGAGCATGGCGAATCGCGACTATACTCTGCATAAGGAATGAGAAACCTATCACCACGAATTGATAGCTACCAACCTGTATATTTGGACCTTCTAACGCCTGGTTCCATGCCTCTCGGCGCAAACGTGACAGGCCTTCGATACAAAGACTGATACTTCCCCTCCAGCTCATCAACTCAATCCAGTTCAACAACTTCCATGCTAGGAAGTCGATTACCCTGGACAATAAAGAGGGAGACATCTCCGATGCAGCGACGTGGTGAGCCCAGAAGGCGCTAGCATATCGTTCTGCCGGCGTTGTCCTTTTTTGGATCAGCTGCTCTACGTTTTCAACATCCTTATTCCGGCAAGAAAGTCGACCAGGCCGATCCAAATGGAGCATATCGTCCTCCAATATTTGTTCCAATATGGCTATGCATGCGTTCGCCATCTCCGAAGCGGATTGTCTGGGTTGGAGAAGAAACCCATTTGCTCGATCTTCGTTTGACAGTATGAACTCCCGAAACGTCGGGTGTAGTACCTTGATCGGCCGATCTGGATGGCCATCCTTTAGCACTCCTCCAAGGTCCTGAACGAATTCTTCTACATAGTCGTTCTTTGGAAGGAGTCGGCGGATTGTGTTACTCGACAGAGGCTGGTATGCCACGATGATCATCGCCAGAACGCTTAGCATCATGTCCCCTGCCCCTCTATCGACCAGAGCTTGCTTCAGAACGGACAGATATAGGATATCCATTCGATGCTCCAACTTATCCGTCACTCCAACGTCGGAAATGATATTGAGAATGTCGAGCCGATGGCGAGTTCGCTCGAGTATTCGACATACAGTGGCTGCGTAGAGGAAAAGTCCACCAGATCTTGCAATAACCATTGCTCTATCTTCTGATGGAATGTGTTTTAGTTTCTTTTCCACGAACAAAGTGACGTCTGGATGATGAGAGTTCTGGATGTTGAGGAGCTGGATGTCGGTGCCGTGTACGAGTGGAGAAGGTGAGAGAATGTCCACGATGTCTTGAACCGGCCGACTCGTTAACAGAATTTTGAGATAGCGAACTGAGGGTAGATGCTGAATTATCGCATACAATATGGCCGACCTCTCCTCACTGAGCTCGCAGTTGTCTAGTGCATCTACGACCAGGAACACGTTGCCGTCTCCTTCGAGCTGTCTAATCGGTTCGATGATCAACCGTTGCATTTGAACTTCGAACCAGATATTCTGCTTCGACGACATCGCTTGGATTGCATCCCGTATGAAACTAGCCACCGAGGGCTGATTTCTCGCAATGTCTTCTGCTACGATCCTACAGAACTCCCTCGTCGTCTGTGTTGTTCTGGAGTTTGGGGAGAAGAAGAATCGACCGCCGAGGCGGTTCTTGAGGAGCCACCTGGTTGTCATCGTCGCTGCAATTGTCGACTTGCCCGTTCCGGCGGCGTCGTTTAGCCAGAAGATCTGGACTTGTGAATTTAGATCGTCTGCCCACTTTTCGATGGATTCCAATATCTCCACCCTTGTTCCTTCCTCACATAAATCCACTCTATCTCCGTAGGCGACTGCGGTATCGGATTCGGTCGTTCCATCTAGACGAACTCAGTCAAGACGTCAAGAAACTTCGGTAAGGCTTACAATCGTCATGCCTAATAGCGGTGATGCCTTCATGATTTTCGTGGTATGTATTGAGTTGATTCGTGATACTGTTCGTCTTCAATAGAACCAATCTACCCATAGCAGTCTAGGCTGTATTTGAATGAAAAGAGAAAGAAAATTAAGAGAGATCGTACTCACTGAGTACACTTGCCAAGCATTGTCTAACCTCTCCCTTTGATGAGCGATATCCTCTTTCTCTGTTTGAGCTGTGCTGGTACTTTTGAGTATAGGTGGTAGACCTTGATCACTTCTCGAGCTTCGCGCAGACGCCTTTTGCATCACGCTTCCCGTAACACTGCAGCAGGTTGAGAATTGATAAGCAACGTTGAGATGAGTGTTTATACCTTATGTAGTGTTTCAGTGCTATCAGACACCCATTATCATCGGTGGTTAGTGTCTCCTGTAATTCATTTCGGTACGCCTCCATCTGCGCCAGGTGTATCTCTAGGTCCTCGCATAGGTGTATCCAATCGGTTTGATTATTGTGCGCGGTCTAATAAGATAAGATTGAACACCCCGATCGCCGAGGGAAAAGGCCCTACTCTAATGGATGCGCTAGCTCTCATCAACAGTGCGCAAGCCGCCTTGAGTGGCCCAAGGATCTCCGCAGCTTCTGAGATTTCCTTGCCAAGGCCAAAGAATTGCTCAACTAATTCACTTGCATTTTCGCGTGCTTTCGAGACTGATCGCCGCTGGGTCGTGCTCGGGCCGACTGGACTCTCATCTTTGCGTGAGACAAGTGCCGGATCTGAAGGTATTTGAGGAGGAGTTTCGGTTGCTCTACTTTGCTTCTTCTTCTTCCTGAATATTGCCTTCATGGTTGAATCGTTCTTCTCGTCGAGTTCCAAGCGCGACGAATCACTGAAAACCACCGAGCAAACGAAGCGTTTGTTTCCTCGTGGTCCGACGAGCTTGCGGTTTCTCTATCTCACAATTGATATCTTGAGAAAAAGTTATTTTTCAATAACATAGCGCATGAAGACTTGTCAACTTGAACGATGAGGTGTCGGTGGAGTCGAAAAGTCGAACCTCGCTTCCGTCCACCCACTGTCGACAATAGCGTGGTTAAGAAAAGTCCTATTTCGGCCCAATCAAATAAAGCTTCGATCGATCTGCGTCGAAATTCATCTTGTTCTTGGTCTTTCGATTCATGAATCAACCACAATCCACGAACGCAACATGAATGAGGATAAGGTAGATGAGACATGATTCCTCTGACGAGCAAACGGCCATGTACGGTTAATGAGGCGCATGTTTTTTCAACATTATACCCCTTTCTAGAATCAAGACGTATATTTCTATAACCTGGTACCTTTAGCTAACAACATCCGTCTCGACGACGCACGGGAGGTACGATGTGACAGGTAGAGAGCGAAGGGTGAGGCCCATTGAAAGGACAGTGAACAGCCGGATCGCCAGTGATTAATCCATTCTCGCCTCTGCCAACAAGGGTGAACAATCGACCAGTATCGGTTCCCCCATCCGGCTCATGAAAATCACTCGTTCTCCAAATGAATGCCAGGAGCGGGCTAGATCAAGCGTTCGGAATTCGGCGGGAAGGGGAAGTAAAGGGGTGTCTGGAAATCCTGAGCATATCCATCCGTCTTTATAGTACAGGAAAGAATGGGCTTTTAAACCAGTGATGCTGAATGAATCAGGGGGCGCATTACCTGTATACTTCTCGGGAGGGAGAGAGGTAATGTCCCAACATAGCGGACCACAGGCAAGGTAACGCCCATCTGAACAAAAAGAGGGACGAATGAAACTGTCATATGGTAATGGGATCTCCATGATCATCTCAAGCTCTTCTCCAACTCTCCATAAAGTCACTCTCTTTAGCTTTGGAGTTACCAAAGCAAGCAGGGACGAGTCCGTAAGACTGAAGGCAGCCGATACCCCTCCGTAGTATTGACGCATTGTCGTCTGAAAAAGTTGCTGATTCCTCGTATTCGTAACGTAGAGCTGATCTCCACTATCCACAGCAACTAGTCGCTCGCTGTCATGGGAAAACGCGAGAACGTTCACTGGATCAAGGTCAATGCGCATCTGGACAGTACGATGCCACCAGGACATTTTCATGGTTTGCATTGTCCATAAGAACGCATGCCCTGTATGATATACCGAGAGCAACGATGAATCTGGTGAAAAGAGAACCCCACCAGCCTCGCCTTGAGGGAGAGGAAATTTTGTGAGGAGCTCTTTGCGTTGCAAAGTAGTGGCGTTCCAAATCGAAATAAATGCCGTCGTGTGCAGAACAGCGATCAGTTGGCCATCAGGTGAGAATGCTACGCTGACGGCGTAGTCCTCGTGAGCGATACATCCCTTGCTTGTACCGTCCACAGTGTCCCACAATTCGACCCCATTTTCGGACTGGCCTCTTATGGCTATGCAGGAGCCTAAATGGGCAACTCCGAGAATTGGATGAAGCAACCTTCGCTTCCTCCCTGCTTCACGTGGCTCGGGCACGGCCAGACCAATGGCACCCGCTTGCAGGTTGTAGAGGCGAATCTGGTCGTCTGTTGATGATGCAAACTGATTCCAGTTGGCTGACAGTTGTCCCATGTCAATTTTCCCTGTGTAACCTGAAAATATTGTGTCCAATGCATCCCCCCCCTCAACGCTCCAAACGCGAACTGTCTGATCGCTATGGACACAAGCAAGTCGGTTACCATCCGGTGAGAAAGACAGGTGCAAAATCCGGCCTTTACCACCCTTTATGGTCAAAGTTTCTTTTCCAGATTTGATTTCTCGAATAGCGATTGTGGTGAAGTCAAGGGTCCAGTACGCCAGATAACGGCTCCTGGGACAGAAAAGGACGCCCAGCAAGTCATCGATGAGCTGTATTCTCCCAAAGTCTTCAATTTGGTCTCCATTCTGTCCATCACACAATAGTGCGCTGTCTGACGACCAGATGGCAAAGCGAGTACTGTCTGGCGAAAACGATGCATTAGACTGGACGTCATAACGATATCCGAAGCTTCCGGAGAGTCTATACGAAGTTATCTGATGCTGCGTGCGGAGATCCCATAGTAATACCGTGCAGGCGTACTCCAAAGCAATAGATCCCATCAAGACACCAGTTTGGCCATTGGGCGATATTGCGCAGTAGTCTACGCTCGTTTCGTCAACCACGCCAGTCCATTGGGTCTCTTGTCCACTCTGCACTATCCGATATCCGATAGCAGAGTCTTTGACAACGAGAACGGAGGTCATGGTAGCCGAAAATGAGAATAAATCAAAAAGGCCCCATTCCCAATGCGGGATAACAGGCTCTCCATTCGTAGAGTAGCGAATATGCAATTCATTAGGGCAACTGAAGAAAGCGAATCGCTGTCCATCTTTGGAAAACGAGCAATATCGGATTTGCGGTTTAAACATTCCAGGTGGGTCTTCCAATCCTCGAAACGGCTTCCCAACTAAAGCCCCCGTCTCTGTATTCCAGAGTTGCAATACTCCGTCGAAGCCAATGCTAATCAAGCGAGACCCGTCGGGAGAGAAAACAAGTCGGGACACCGGCTCCGAATGCCCGCTTAGGATCATTTGTTCTTCCCATTCGGTGACGCTTGAGGTGACGATTTTGGGCAGGAGTAGACGGTAGCGTTCCCGGTAACTCTGGAAGATAGGAGAATGGGCAGGCGTAAAAAACAAAGCCATAGAGTAGGTTTGTAGTGCCGATTCGACGATAAATGATTGGTGATTTACGATAAACTGGTGGGCATGACGAACCGCGACTATGCTCTACGTAAGGGATGAGAGAAGCATCAGCGAGGAATTATAGATACCGACCTGAGTGCTTAGGCCATTGGGTACCTGGTTCAGGGCCTCTCGGCGCAAGCGTGACAACCCCTCGATACAAAGATCAACCCCCCCTCTCCAGCTCATCAGCTCGACCCAGTTGAGCAACTTGCTTGCTAGGAAGTCGAGTACTTTAGACCATAGGGAAGAGGACATCTCCGATGCGGCTGCATGGTGAGCCCAAAAGGCACTGGCATAGCGGTCTGCTGCTGACGTTCGCTTGTTAATCAGCTGGTCCATGTTTTCAACATTCCCGTTTCGACGAGAAAGTCTACCGGGCCTGCGTAGATGGAAAATGTCGTCTTCCAACGTATATTCCAATGTCGATATACAGGCGTTTGCCATTTCCAACGCTGATTGTCTGGGGTGGAGTAGAAACCCGTTCGCTCGATCCTCATTCGATAGTATGAACTCTCGAAATGTCGGGTGCAGTACCTTGATGGGTCGATCTGGATGACCATCCTTTAGTACTCCTCCAAGATCTTGAACGAAGTCTTCCACATAGTTGTTCTTTGGAAGAAACTGGCGGATTGTGTTACTAGACAGAGGCTGGTAAGCCACGATGATCATCGCGAGAACGCTCAGCATCATGTCCCCTGCTCCTCTGTCGACAAGTGCTTGCTTCAGAACGGACAGATATAGGATGTCCATTCGATGCTCCAACTTATCCGTCACTCCGACTTCGGAAACGATCTTGAGAACGTCGAGTCGATTGCGACTTCGTTCGAGCATTCGGCATACTGTTGCTGCGTAGAGAAACAGTCCACCAGATCTTGCGATAATCATCGCTCGATCGTCAGATGAAATATGTTTGAGTTTCCTCTCAACGAACAGAGCAACGTCTGGATGGTGAGAGTCTCTGATATTGAGGAGCTGGATGTCGGAGCCGTGTACGAGTGAAGAGATTGAGAGAATGTCTACGATGTCCTGAATCGGCCTACTTGTCAGCAGGATTTTAAGACGAGGGGCGGATGGTAGATGTCGAATTATCGCGTTTAATAACGCCGACCTCTCCTCACTGAGCTCGCAGTTGTCTAGTGCATCTACGACAAGGAACACGTTGCGATCTCCTTCAAGCTTCATAATCGGTTCGATGATCAACCGTTGCAGTTGTACATCGAACCAGACATTCCGCTCCGACGACATCGCCTTCATTGCGTCTTGTATGAGATCAGCCACCGAGGGCTGATTCCTCGCGACGTCTTCTGCTACGAGTCGGCAGAATTCCTTCGTCGTTTGAGTCGTTCTAGAGTTTGGAGAAAAGAAGAATCGACCAGCAAGGCGGTTGGTGAGTGACCATTCCCTGGCCATTGTGGCTGCGATAGTCGACTTCCCGGTTCCGGCCGCATCTTTCAGCCAGAAGATTTGGCTATGTGACGCAGAGTCACCTTCCCACTTCCTGACGGACTCCATAATTTCCACCCTCGTCCCTTCCTCGCATAAGTCCACCCTATCTCCGTATGCAATCGTGAAATCGGATCCAGTCATGCCATCTAAGGGGTTCAGACGGTTCAGCTATCTGAAATCTCCGGAATAACGTATGGCTTACAGTCGTCTTGGTTCTGTGTAAGAGGGGTAACATCTGTGTAAGCGTCATGTCCTTCGATTTGGTTTGTGATACTCTCTGCTTTCAGCTTTATGAGGTTATGGATTGCGGTCTAAGATTTTGGTTGAGGCGAATAAGACAAAGAATCGACAGGTGCGCACCGAATAAGTTTGCCACGCATTGTCGACTCTCTCCCGTTGCCGACTAATGCCTTCTTTCTCCATCTGGGCTAACGTAGCGTTCCTGAATAACAACCCTTTTTCACTTCCTGAGCCGCGGGTGGATGCTATCTCGATCACGTTCGCTATAACGCTATGGCGCATATGAGACTAGATGACTGTCACTAAGTCGATACACTTACTTCAAGTAGTGCTCAAGGGCCTTTAAGCATTCGTTGTCATCAATTTCCGGTGTCTTCTGTAACTCATCTCTATGTCCCTCCATTTGTATCCTCTGTGCCTCCAGATCTTCGCATAATTGCGCCCAGTCGCTTTGGTTGGCGCGAGAAGCCTGATAGAAGTCAATTTTTCACTTTGATAGTTGATGAAATCCACGTACACGAACGGATTGCGTGCCCCTGATCATCAGTGCGCAAGCTGATTTGAGCGGGTCAAGCACTCCTGTGGCTTCGGATATATCTTTAGCAACCCCAAAGATTTGCTCCGCTATTTCGATCGCTTCGTCTGTTGCTCTTGAACGATTCACGAGAGGATTGGGACCCAACGGGTTAGCGTTCGTGCTCGTGCTTGCGACGGGTCCTGAAACCGGTGGTGCTGACTGTGAGGATTCGGTTACACCTCTCTTCTTATTCTTCTTCTTTTTCCCGAAGATGGCCCTCATTGTCAAGCAGACGGTCGTCGTTGAGTTCACGCTGCAGCCTATGGTCGAGCAAGGGTTCAACCAGGGCCTGACACCTGGATACGATCTTCTATTCGCACGGAATTAGTGATATATATTTGGCTATAGTGAAACTATTCGCGAGAATTCAAGTAGGCATTGTCCTTTGTTGGTTCGTTGGCGAGTCGCAAGTCAAGTTTTGGCAGCTTGAACTCGTGAGAAGCGACTCAAATCTGTACAGTGAGGAAGCTGTGAGAAGGGGTGCATCCATGGAGGGTTAATGAGAACAATGCGCGAAGTAGAAAGCAGGTCGGGGGATCTGGACGACTACATGAGTGCTCGATGCAGCGAGAGGTAGTATTATGGCGCCTCCTCTACAGCCATAACTGGAGCATGTTACTTCGAAGGTTTGGAAAATCAAAAGGCAGACGACGTCAAGTCGAAGTTTCAACTCCGGCGGACATTGACATTTCAACCTCAATATCGATCCAACATCTGATATAGTATCATCAAAACAGTTCTTTATCTCGGATTGTCTGTTTGAGGCGAGAACGTCATTGCCCTGAAACTTGCCACCCTCCACGACATCGTATCGTTGCCAAGTAGTAGAAAGTTTCTGCCATTGACAATTGCTATCCAATTTCTCCTGTGATGGACCATTTATCACATCGTTATCTCGAGAAGAACTCGATCTTCAACACCTTGAAGCCGGTGTACGACACTTTTAACTTGAAGGATGAGCTATTCGAAAGTCGAATCTCCATCTTGACCACCATAATCGTCTTTTCCTTTGCATAAACTATCCGTTGCACCGTCTCCACACTATGAATGGTAGGAACTTTTGGAGCATGAGCAGCTCAAAGATGTATAGAACCATAACGAATTCAATCGGCTACATATATCAACTCCTTACATCACAACTAGGTTATTGTGAAAAGCTTCAGACTATGTTCAGGATCGAGGTTCATTTCCCTCTTGCTCGTGCTAGAAGAGGAGAACAATCAATAAATATTGGCTCGCCCATACCATCAGTGAAAATCACGCGTTCTCCAAACGCATACCAGCCAGTATTTAAATTGAGCAACCGGTGTTCGGTTGGAAGGGGCACCAATGGACCATTTGGGAATGTCGAACAGATCCATCCGTCTTTATAGTATAGGAAGGAGTGAGCCCGTAGTCCCAATGAACTGAAAGAAGGGGGAGGAAGGACCTCATTATACAAGACCGGTTTGGAAGGGCTTTGAAGGCTCCAGCAGTATGGGTTACAGGAGAAGTAGAGTCCATCCGGGGAAAAAGCTGGCTGAATATAATCTTTACCTGGTAACGGAATCCCAATAATGACCTGAAGTTCCTCTCCAACTTTCCACAAAGTAAGTCCGCGTAACATTAGCACAACCGCTAGAAGGGAGGAATCCGTCGGGCTGAAAGATGCCGATAGTTTTGTATCCCCCAGATCATATCGGTCTATAGTTCTCCTCAAAGTTGTATTGGTTTGTAGGTTCCAAACGTAGAGTTGGTCTCCACCCCCAACTCCGACAAGGCGCATATTGTCGGAGGAGAAAGCACAGAGGTTTACCGGGTCATCTTCTCGAATTTCGTAGTCCGTATCACTGGAGAGAATCGAGGTTAGGTTGCTTGTTTCCCAGACTTCTATATATCCTCTGTGGTATGCTCCAAGGAGTGATGAATCGGATGAGTAGAGCACTCCTCCGTCCATGCCCCTAGCAAAGAGGGTAACTTGTAGACTATCGAGGTGCTCCCAAGTACTTGCATTGTGTATTGATACGACTGATGTCTCGAGAAGAATGGCTATCTCCCGACCATCTGGAGAGAACGCTACACTAACTACAGGATCCTTCATTGAAATTCCTTCTTTCTTTGTACCTGTAACAGGATCCCAAAGCCCCACCTCCTCAGCCACATGACTTCTAATGGCAACAAGGGAGCCAACGTAGGCGACTCCGAGAATCGCATAAAGAATCCTTCGTCGTCCTATGACATACGCAGACAAATTAGACTCAGGAGTTACTCGTCCCGCAGCGCCAAGCTGTAAATTGTAAATGCGCGTCTGGAAGTTGGACGACGCAAGCACAAAATGATTCCAATTGGCGGAAAGTGAGCAGCAACGGAAATTTCCTGTATATCCGGGGAATATACTCTCCAACGGTTCACAAGTTTCGACGTTCCAGACACGAACTGCCTGGTTGCCATCGACACAAGCGATTCGAGTACCATCCAGCGAGAAGGAGAGATATTTTGGCCTCTTGGTGCACAAGATGGTCGAAATCTGCCCTCCAAACTTTGCTTCACGGATGATGATACCCGGGGAAAGGGGGGAAATATGCATCAGATAGCGGCTCATGGGGCAGAACTGGATATTTTTTGGGGTTTCGATGAGCTCAATATCGTCTCCATTGTGTCCGTCATATAGCTGAGCCTTCTCGGACGACGACGACCAGATTGAAAATCGACTGCCGTCTGGGGAAAATACGATTTCTAATGAACCATAGCCAAAGTGCGTAGTTGGTATAGATCTAATTCGTCTGGGGGTGTTGATATCCCACAAGAATATACGGATGAGTCTTTTTGGGCCCCACCCCACGCCACCTGAAATAACAGCCATTTTCTCGTCAGGAGAAACGAAGATTCCTTGACCAGCAAAGCTGAAGCCATCTTCTTTTACTGGAATAGTTTTCATCTCTTGATCATGGAGCATATTCCAGCACTGAATACCATCTCCTTCGGAAAGAAGAAGGTAGGACATGGAAGGGGGCAGTGCGGCTGTTCGCCCATAGGAGAGATTGAATTCTCTAATGAGCTCCCCGGAAACAGAGTAGCGAATTTGGGCTAATTCTGGCCAGCTGGTGAATCCAAAGCGAGTTCCATCAACAGAAAACATGCAGTTGATACCGGATTTCTTCAGTAAAGGAACGCCTTGAAACGGTCTCCCAACCAGAGACCCAGTTTCGGTATTCCAAAGCTGTAAAAGTCCACTAACGTCAATGCTGATGAGGCGCGAGCTGTCTGGCGAGAAGAGGAGTTGTTCGATCCTTGCCGAATGCCCACTCAGCATTATGTGCTCGTCCCATTCCACATGGCTAGGGGTCATGATTTTAGGTAGACAATGTTGGTATCTCTTCCGGTGCTCGCCAAACAAGGGAGACTCGGGCGGTGTAAAGAAGAGAGCCATCGCGTAGGCCTGGAAGGCGGATTCGATGATCAACGTTTGGTGATGAATAAGAAATTGATGAGCATGACGAATTGACGCCCCAATCTGGGTTATTAAAGTTGAGTGTAAGAGAAAATGCTAATTCAGGCTACCACGAACCTGGTTCTCATCCCTCCTGAAGTGACGGTGCGCCGCTCGTCGCAATTGTGATAATCCCTCAACCCCGAGTTCAACAACTCCTCTCAGACTTATCAACTCCACCCAATTCAGGTATTTCTTCGAGAGGAATACCATCACCCTTGACCACAAATCCGGTATCATCTCCGATGCGGCGACATGATGCGCCCAGAATGCACTTGCATACCGTTCCGCTGCCGTCATTGACTTTTGAATCAATTGTTCGAGATTTTCGATCTCGTCATTTCGAGGAGGGAGACGGCCGGGCCTGTCGAGGTGAAACATATCGTCTTCCAACATCTGTTCCAGTATTGATATGCAGGCGTTTGCCATTTCCAATGCTGATCGTCCGGGATGGAGAAGAAATCCATTCGCTCGGTCTTCGTTCGACAGCATGAACTCTCGAAACGTCGGGTGTAGTACCTTGATCGGTCGATCCGGATGACCATCCTTTAGCACTCCACCAAGATCCTGAACGAACTCTTCCACATAGTCGTTCTTTGGAAGGAATCGGCGGATTGTATTGCTTGAAAGAGGCTGGTAGGCCACGATGATCATCGATAGAACGCTAAGCATCATGTCCCCTGCTCCTCTGTCGACAAGTGCTTGCTTCAGAACGGACAGATATAGGATGTCCATTCGATGCTCCAACTTATCCGTCGCTCCAACCTCTGAAACGATCTTGAGAATGTCGAACGGATTGCGGCTTCGTTCTAGCATTCGACAGACTGTGGCTGCGTAGAGAAACAGCCCACCAGATCTTGCGATAATCATTGCTCGATCGTCAGATGGAATGTGTTTGAGTTTCCTCTCCACAAATAGAGTAACGTCTGGATGGTGAGAGTCTCTAATATTGAGGAGCTGGATGTCGGAGCCGTGTACGAGTGAAGAGATTGAGAGAATGTCTACGATGTCCTGAATCGGCCTACTCGTCAACAGGATTTTAAGACGAGGGGCGGATGGTAGATGTCGAATTATCGCGTTTAATAACGCCGACCTCTCCTCAGTGAGCTCGCAGTTGTCTAGTGCATCTACGACCAGGAACACTTTGCCGTCTCCTTCGTGCTGTCTAATCGGTTCGATGATCAACCGTTGCAGTTGAACGTCAAACCAGATATTTTGCTCAGAAGACACAGTTTTGATTGCATTCTGTATAAAATCAGCCACCAAAGGCTGGTTTCTCGCAATGTCTTCTGCTACGATCCGACAGAAGTCCCTTGTCGTTCGTGTCGTTCTAGCGTTGGGAGAGAAGAAGAATCGACCAGCGAGACGGTTGTTGAGGGACCACCTGCTTGCCATGGTCGCTGCTACTGTCGACTTGCCAGTTCCGGCGGCGTCATTGAGCCAGAAGATCTGACTTTGTGATTGAGAATCGTCCGACCATTTCCCAATGGATTCCAATATCTCTATTCTTGTTCCCTCCTCACACTGGTTCACTCTATCTCCATAAGCGAGCACAGAATCGGATCCGGTCATGCCGTCTAAGCAAGTTTTGTCAGTAAGATACCGCGACAGTACCAGCTATCCGACTCACAATCGTCATTTACCCGCATGACAGGTTTCATCTCAATGTGTTCTTCGATATCTTTGAGGTTCTCTTCTATCCGCCCGATTTTCATAGAGAAAGCTATATTCATTGCGGACTTCCTTATAGTATTCAGTGTTGAGAGAAGATGAGGATAGAGCCTTACATTGTATAGTTGCCAAGCAATAGAAAGCTTCCCCCGCTGACGACTAATATCCTCTTTCTCTTGTTGAGCTGAGCCGGTCCGCCGAATGATAGATACCGGGCCTAATTTGCTTTCTTCAAAGGTGCTTGTCGCCATTTCCACGACATCCTTCGCTACACTACATACGTTATGACGCATTGCCTGGAACTGCTAATAAAGCAAGAGGCCTACCGAAGATAGGATTCCAACGCTTCCAACGTGGCCTTGTCTTCAGGGTTTGTGCTGCTTTGAAGATTGATTTGATGGTTTTCCATATGAGAAAGATGAGAAACCAAGTCATCGCAAATGTCTGCCCATGCTACTAGGTTGTGTTCGGAGCTCTAATCGGAATCAGGCCGATTCCGAGAGTATCAAGAGAATATACGGTACTTTGATGGCTTCTATTCCTCTAATGACGAGAGCACACGCTGACTTGAGTGGCGACAGGAGCTCCGTCGCTTCGGAAAGCTCTTTGATAAGTGCGAGAAACTGCTCGACTAGATCTCTGGCGTTGTCATACGTTTTTGAAGAACGTAACCAATTAGTAGGCCATTGATAGAGCTCCATAACTGCTACCCACGATGTCGTGCCGAGATGGAAGCCTGCACGATTCGGATCCTCAGAACCGGCAGGACTTGACGATCCAATTTCATACGAATTATTGGTCCATGTTGGCCTCACGATTTGTTTTTGCCCCTTCTTCCCCTTCCTTTGTCCAAATATTTTATCCATGTCGTCGGTGCGCGTGGTTGGTAGATTCCAAGCTGTATCAAGTATATCACGTTACCATTATTGACAAGATGTCTATAAACACCCCTTAAACTAATCTCTACCATACGGCAGAACAAGCAATTATATTTCACTTTAGCAATCATCTGGAGGTTGGTATTTAACCCTCAGTAGTTCTCCTCGTCTTGCTCGAGCTAACAGAGGTGAGCAATCCACCAAGATCGGGTCATCAGTATTACTCATGATAACGATAGATTCTCCATATGCGAGCATTTGCTGGTCTAGCTCGACCGCTTGAAGATCGACTGGAATCGGCATCAAGGCGAGGCGGGGAAATCCTGAATGGATCCAACCATCATGATATGCCAGGAACGAGGAGGTTCGAAAGCCTGAATCACGAAACGACTCTGGAGGAGAATTTCCAGCGTATAAGCGAAGGGAGTTGGGCATAATTTCGATGCACCGGAGACCGCATGCGATGTAGTACCCGTCTTGAGAAAAAGAGATTCTCGGAGAAATGACTTCCGGCAGTGCTAAGCTACCCACCAGTTGTAATTCCTCCCCTATCTTCCATAGCTCGATCAAGCTAGGTTCGGGATTGGCATATCGGTTAACGGCCAGCAGTGATGCATCCGTTGGACTCATTGCACCGGAAGAGCCCAAATAACCTTCAAAGGTGTGTGATGATGGGTTCATGGAGCAGATCTGGGCTTTAGTCCTGATATTCAAGACATGAATCTCTCGCCTGTCCTCGCCTGCAAGCCAGGTATCATCGCAAGACAGCCCGTATATGTTTAACATATAGTAGATCCCCTCCTTCCAGTTGTCCCACTGAAATATCCTCGTCATGGTGCTTGTATTCCAGATTCGCACGAGGCCTCCTCGACATGCGACAAGAAGGCTGGAGTCGGAGGAGAACAATAGGCTTCCCTCACCCTGAGTGCCGGATGAGTGATTTAGCTTCCGTAATAGAGTCAGTGTTTCTACGCTCCATACATAAACAAAGCTGATTCCACAGATAGCTGCTACCATTCGGCCTTCCGAGGAGAAGGCAACTTGAAGCACAATTGAGTTGTCTTCTACCATGAACTGGTGATAGGTTTCAGCTGTGGTGGTATTCCATAGTCGCACATTACATCGTCCGACCCGAGTGGCCAGAAGAGGGCCTGTGGACGGGCCAGCAATAGGCTTCCGTATAAGTTTCTCAATAATCCCATTGTGGGTATCGCTTTCTCCGAAATTGTTGCCCTCTCGTAGATTATAGACTCGGATTTCGTGATCTTGTGAGACAGTAGCAAAGGCTCCCCAATCGGCAGAGAGTGTACACTTATAGATCCTCCCAACGCTACCGGTGAAAATGCTTTGTACGGGCTCTCCAGAAAGGACATCCCAGACATGAATAGGCTGATTGTATGAGACAGTTGCGAGTCTTCGACCGTCTGATGAGAATGACAAAATTTCGATCGAAAATGGGACGCCAAGAAGTGTTGATACTTTGTGCCCTGTACTCTGTTCGCGGATAATGATGCATTTAGATGACGAACTGATGCCAGGATAGGCAAAGTGTTGGTTTGAAGGAGAAAAGACGATAGAAATTGGATCCATGTTCATCTTCAACTCACTATCGCCAAACTTGCCCACTTCCTCTCCAGTTGAGCCTTCACGAAGAAATATACTCCCTCCGTTCAGCCACACGGCAAACCGTGTGCTATCGGCTGAGAAGGAAATATGGTTTTCTCTTCCAAGTGAATGATGACTTCCGTCGACAGGTGCATAGGGACCACGACGCTCGAAGGTTTCCAGATCCCAAAGAGCTATGTAGACCTGTGTATTATATAAATCCCGGTAAAAGTCCCGTTTATTGCTATTCACGAAATGGCCGATAGCGACCACCGCTTCACCGTTGGGAGA
>WSTO01000112.1:0-17305 GCA_019627685.1 Serendipita sp. 399 | reverse complement strand
ACGCAGGCCAAATATAGGAGAGAATGACGGTAGTATGGAGCATATTCTCCTTTAAGCTACGGATAGTTTTGCTTGAGTGATATGACGACGTCCGGAATAAACCGTACCTTGTGGTAGTCCGCCTTCACTTCATAAAAGGCAGCATTGACGCTCCTCTCAACCCCATCAACTCCCTCCAAAAGGCTACCAGCCTCTTCTAAATCAGCTCTGGACCCGAGGACGTCTGCAAACAAAAGTTTTGCATGAGCCAATGAAGCCAAGACGAAGGCATGCGCCTGTGGATGCTCCGCGACGGGGATTTTATCCTTGAGGGCGATCAGAAATTTCAGATGATCTTGTGATTCAGCTATAAGAAGTGCTGATTAGGACGACTTCACGTAGTGGTGCTTGTCAACCACGTACGCGTGATCTCTTTCGAAACTTTGACTCCAATTTGAGCCAGACGTAACTTGTCTATCTTTGATTGGAAGTCTGATATAAAATTGGTGAACAGATCCACCTGGAACGGCTTGGAATCGGGATGTTCTAGGAACTCGAACACCGCTAACGTTAGTTGGTGCCACAGTCTTCATACCACAGGTTGAAAGGAGCACATCGGAGACTCGTAAGAAACATAGACGCAGAGTTATTATCGGATTTCTCACTTTCTGTCATAGTATCGTTGAAACTTGTCGACAATCGGGTGTAAAGTCTCTGGTGTTGCGTGTAAGAGTTGAGCAAGATAGCTTTCAACTTCTCTAGCTGGCATTTGGTCGTCGTTTTAGGAGCGAAATCGAAGAGTGGCAGAAAAGGATACGACGCGCGTCGCCCAAATAGAAACAAACACAGAGCGCCTCTTGGGCCTAATCGACCCTCAGCGGCAGTAACGAGTAAAGGACTACAGTAGAAATACAACGAACAATACTTAAGCTGCAATAATCGTTATGCTTGACGTCGACGATCGGATTATCTAGGTGGCGATACCGGTCTCCAAAGGCAAAAGCTACTCGCTATCACTCAATTTCATTGCTTTCGTCGCCTTCTTCAACCTCGAGGAATGTCGGGGAACCCATCCCTCTCCAGTGCTTCGCCTTCGTGGAGACCGATCGGGCTCTTCCACCTCGGCCGCTTTGCGTGAAGCGAGTCTCCCAGAATGAAGCTATGCGGGTACGTTATCCAAGAATTTTGGTGCATTACAGAATATATTCAAATACCTTCACTTGCTCTTCCTTGGGAAGCAACAACTCGTCGCCGAAAAGGACGTGTTGGGCACCGTGCCGCATAAGTTGGTTGTCATCAATGAGCAGGCCAAGTACAGGAGAATCGACCCCCTAATATCTTTATGAGCAACACGTGGTAGAAAGATGCCGGAAAGCCCACTTCGGATTCTGCTTGCAATCTCCAAATATCTTCGCGAAGCCTAGCTCTCTCAATCTACCACAAGTGAGTCACGTTGTATCAGAGTGTCTAAATCCGGACCTTTTCGACAGTATCGCCTTCGGTGAGGGCAAATAGATTCTTGATGCCGAAGAGCTCGCCTTGTTTTTGCTTGTCACCTTGTACCGCATCAAAATATCTAATAGAGCTGTCAATCAAAAGGCTGGTGAGGTGTAGCGTATACGCACCTCATCTGCTCCCGAGCTTCATAGCCACTGACCATCATTTGCTGTTTGTAAACTTGTCGCTTGTAAATGAGCTCCTCGATGGAGCCACCTCCCAATAGTCTAAAAACTTCCACATCCCGTACTTGGCCTAATCTGAAAGCTCTATCCATTGCTTGCAAATCCTGGGCAGGGTCTGTTACTGCTGTCAGTCACCACACTTTGGGTCTACAGGGCACACACTCCAGTTAGGGTCTGTCAAAACGTGTCAGCAAAAGGTGGCCACAATACCAAGAAACACCCTATAAAATACCAAATATGATGACTTTGTTGGCAGCCGTGAGATTCAAGCCAACGCCTCCCGTTTGAGTAGTGATCAGGAACACAAATACGTTCGGGTCGGTTTGGAAATCAGTGATACTTTTTTGGCCTATGGGAAAGTGTGAGAGGCTGAAAGTAGAAATTCGATAGAATGTTTTTACGTTCTTCGTCTTTCAAATTCCCGTGGAGTAAACGGTAATCATAACCTGTGAAGGTGGTCAGTAACAAGAAAGAAAGAGTGCTGCATACCCGACCTTCGTATTGTAGAGTATGTTCCACGAGATCCAGTAACTTCCTTGATTTAGTAAAGATTAGCACCTTGTGCCGTCTGGTGGTAACCGCTACATTGGGACTCGCTTCCTCGCTTCCCACAGAATCATTTTCCTCCCTCCAATCGTTCAAAAGACCTCGAAGGACCCTCCACTTTCCGCAGAACTCCTCAGGATTAGCTTGCATTGGAGCAAACAATTCACGATTAGAAACGTTGGGGAAAGCGATGGCTTGCAATTTGCGACTGATTTCTGCGGAGGCCTTTTTTTCTCCTTTCACTTAGCATGACATGAGCTCCAATCGAGGAATCGCTTAGTATCCAACAGACCTGGTAGAATAAGGGCAATACTGTTTGAGATCTTGATGAAGATATTGATATACTCCAAGACCTTTCCCGGCTGTACAGATTTGTCTTTGCTCAGCATGGCCTTCATGTCTTCACTATCGAGGAACCGCCGATATACTTCCTTTTGCTTCTTTGTTAGAGGGCAGAATGCGACCTGGTCTATCTTTTTTGGTAGTTGATCCACTAACAGGTCCTTTGTGCGGCGTAGGAAAAAGTGGGGTAAGAGCTTTTCAACTAGATTTTTGGATACGGTCTTATATGTCTCGTTACGGGAGAGGTGATACTGAGCGTAATCGACGCACCATTGCTCGCTCAGTTTCCTTAGGCGTTGCAGTCTTCGATAGTCCCTCTGTAAGGGGTTAGGTATTGGCTCTTGCACGTACGAGGAGTATCATGACTTACTCGTTATTGGTATACTTATACTGTGTTTCCACTGTGCTAATGTACCGACGCTGTCACGATTCGCCCAGTTAAGCAGTGCCCACAACTCCTCGTAGTTATTTTGAATAGCCGTGCCCTGATGGCCGTCAGGAAACTTTTACTTTGGTGTAGAACGATGTTACCGTCAGTCCAAACCGGCAACCTCTCTGGAATTTACTAAGTGCTTGGACGGTTTTTCGAGCTGGATTCTTGAGTTTATGTGCTTCGTCAACAATGATCACAGACCAATCGAGGTCGCAGAATTCCAAAATTCTGTGGATCAGCGTGCTCATTGAGATAAGTACTGAGGAACATGTCAGAGAAGGGGCGGTTTATGGACACCTAGAACATAACTCTCACCTAGATCGAGGCGACCCATCTTAAAATCTAACAAGATATGCCGGTTTTTCTCCTTATTAGTTGTCGTTGAGCCGGATTCATATACGCCGAATTCGAAATACCCCCACTGTGCAGCGGTTAGTCGGTTTCATTGTGACTTGGTGAGGATCTTACTGTCTCTAGCTCGCTCTTCCAATTTTCGATGAGTGGAAGGGGCACTACAAGTAGACAAGTGGGCCATTTATTGCTTGGCGGGGGGAGTGGTCGTCGTGGCTTCTCCTGGATGGATCGAGGGAAGCAATAACCTGCCTCCAATAATTCATCGACATACAAATACCGTCTAAGCTGATCTCTTTCATCACCGTGCTTCTGCATTATTGCGCTGAGGAACGATATGACTTGTACCGTCTTCCCTATCGAAGGTGTGAGTCAAATGGATCCGGCCAAATAGTATTCGCAGAACCTAAACCCTATTGTAACGCATTTGGTGAGATAAATTCATTCGAAGACGACTATCCCACCATGTCATCCCCTAGAATTGCCCCACGACCATCACGGTACCTCTCAAATAAGAACTGGACACCTTCCCTCTGATATGGTCGGAGATGTGCATTTATAGGGGCTGGTATCTGAGCTTCACCCTTCAAGCCGAGTCTATACGGTTCGATGTTCTGAGGATAGGGGCCAAATTGCGGCCGGGGATTGAGCTCCTGTAGAAAGGGATGGGTGAATGGTGTTGCAAGTATGACATGAGACTCACCGGTACAATAAATCCTTGTAGACTCTTGATGTTAAGGGGTAGAGAGAGCACCGGTGGGTCATCCGATTCGGATTCGCTCTCCGTCGCTTCAGGGTCTCGGAGACGTTTGAGTCGTCGCGACTCTGCCTTTGTTATCTGCCCATTTAAACTTCGAATGATTTCATTAGCGGAAACATTCCTCTTGAAGGATTCCAAGTCTAATGAAGGGGAGTCCTCGTCCTCGTCCTCGTCCTCAGTCACATCATCATCTTCAGTCACGGAATCCTCATTCTCTTGTCCGAGATTTGACGGAACTAGAGGTTGAGATGGAATGGAAAGCAGTTTCTCCGAGATCTGAATCAATGTTTAGAGCCTTGTGGCATAAAGTCTAGAGGGCGTACCTTTCGCTCATCCATGGTGGCTTGAAGTGTACCTTCAGAGATGACTTTTTCATCGTCCTCTAATATCAATTTACGAAAGTAGGGGTCTTTCTCGACCCTTAGTAGCCCGATGAGTGGATTGAGAACGCTCGGCTTTAGCTCAGCTATAGCGACCTGGGTTTCAATCCCTATCTTCAACCGCGTAACCTGAAGTCACTTACACCCTGTAACTCTCCTACGCTTAGGGGGCGGACGCGTGTCCTCATCTTGCTTCCCTTTCGACCGTCGCCGTTTGCCACTCTTCGTTTTCTCTGTCTGCCGTTCGGAAGGTTGGGGAATAGGTCCTCGAACGAAGTCCGGATCGTCATCTGACTCGTCTAACAAATAATGGGATTTTGGATCGAACGCGTTCTTCGGAGTTTTGTCTCACCTTCTACCGGCTGTCCAATGGGCTTCCCTGTTCCGTGCGTAGGATTAGCATAACTAGAAGATATTACCATTCACTCTTACTCTTCTTTTCCTGGCTGCTTTGAGGTTGCATGAAATCTGAGTGCTGTCGAACGTAGCCAGATCCAAGTTACGCAGCCTGAGCTAAAATGGCTGGCATTCTGAATGGGGCCAAGTGAAACATCGGAGAAATTCCCCATGTCCTCTAAAAAGTAAAGTATAATATACATGATTATCGTTGGGATTTTGGGTTTTTCTTCTTGATTTGCCAAGAGCGACGTAAATGTTGAATTGTGGCGTGTTCAGCTGCGACCACCGCTTTTGGATCAGGCCACCACATCACTCGACGCTGAGAAGAGCCATCATGCCCTCGAAGCAGGTATTCTCAATCTCTTAAACCTATGAATATTACTCAGCTATACATTCTAGTTCGGAAAGCTTCGCCAAGTGGGTCCTAGACATGCAGTTTAATGGGCAAAATACCTAACGCTGAGCTCAGTGGGCAGGAGAGAAGATGACACTCGAGAAGAAGACCATTGCAACGGGCGAATTCAAGGATTTAGAGCAAGAAATTGAGCGAAGACGAATTGGTATGGAGCAGTGAGTAAACTTGGCACGGCCACGAGAAGAAGAGTTTCATCTCAAGCCCACTAGGATCCACGAATCAGCTCGATCCTACTATACCTACCTTTTGAAGAAGAAGGATACAGGCGAGGGTGATCAGAAATACCTTCCAATGGAAACGCTGGGGCGCGTCATGGTTTCACACGGCGAAGAATTCGGGGATGATAGTGCATATGGTATATTATCCTCGCTACCTTGATCTGATGCGCTGAGATAACATCTAGGAACGTCGTTATGCACGCTTGGAAAAGCGCATATTAAAGTGGCCAGCTTGCAGGAACAATTCGCGGAGACCTTACACTCTTTATTTCTGACAAGAGTCGAAGCTTCAATAGCCGAGGTAGCCCAGTATCATCTCTTGCGCAAGAAGCTGAAATCCAGGCGGTGTGTCAGTCCCTCATTTTCCGTATCAGATACCGATATCGATAACAGACTCGCCTATGATGCTGCCGTCTCTCAGTCGCAGCGCCAATTCAAACGGGAAAAGGAAAAAGTGGAGGCAGAAGAAGAGGTCACGAGAGCCCGTGCACGTTTGTAAGCGATTGTGTGGCTCTACTGATAGCGATACTGATTCCTGCCAGTGAAGAGATGTCTGAGGAAGTCCAAAGCCAGATAGTGCAGATACAGGACGGAGAAATGGATCAGCTTAAGGACCTTACTCGCTTTCTCGATTTGGAGCTGAAATTCGCCGAGAGCTGGGTGAATACATTGCGTGAAGCCAAGGACGACTGGCCCAAAGAGTAGGTCTATCAATTCAAGCCTTTCGGTGTATACTCAAGTTCGCCCTTAGCCAGGATGTTTACCGTATCTCAATGCGGCCCAAAGGCCCTACTCACGTACTGCAGTCTACCCCATCAGCGAACCAACCGGAGGAGGAAAAGCTAGAATCCTCGGATGAGTCCGAGTCACGCCAACGACCCGAGATACACAAGCGGTCTACTAGTGTGGCCACGACGGCCAGCCAAGGTCGCAAATCCGTCTCGAATTGGGCGTCGAACGCGGTGGGATCCATGCTTCGCAAAGAGAAGAGCGGAAATTTTGAAGAGCTCAGGGATTCTGATCCCAAAAGGCTCGAAGAGTCGTCTCAAGCCAACACGCCAGATTCGCCCACGGTCTTTGCTCTTACTCGTACTCGGTCAGGACGAGGAGCTCCACCGGCACCACGCTCTAGGGCACAAAGTACACTCTCTGAGGCGCAGTCTTCCAAGCATAGCTCCCCAAAGCTTCCTCCCCGGAGTTTGCCTCCTGAAAAGCCGAATGCTCTGAAAGTGATGAGAGCACTCTATGCTTTCACTGGTGGAGAAGATGAGCTAACCATGGAAGTTGGGGACGAAATTACCGTACTTTCGGAACCCTCGGAGACCTGGTGGATGGGTGAATCCAAAGGTGTCAGAGGGCTATTCCCAGTAAACTACACCGAGGAGGCTCCCAAGAAGCCACCGTTGCCAGCTCGACCTTCTACACTCGCCAAACGAGGCCAGAGTCAACCGTCTACTCCCGCTCAACAGACTCTCACGCTTCTATCGGCCAGGCGCAATTCGGCGCATATTAGCCAGAACATCAGTCCTGAGTGGAAAGACGAACCATTCGGTGACCACAATATAGCCCAAAGTCCGGATTATCGACAAGCTGAACATAGCCCTGGGGCAGACGACGATCGCAGGATTCTTTTTGAGAAGAAGGGGGAATCTTCGACTAAAGAGGATGCAGGCATGACGATGGTTCAGCAATTGAAACGAAGCTTCAGTGCCAAGAAGGCGCCTCCACCCCCACCCCCAAGCTCTCGACGCTCGAACTCCACATCCGTTCAGAAGGCATCGTCTAGTTCTGGCAATGTGCTCACTGGTTCGCCGTTCCTTACCCCCACTGCCGCAGATACGCAATTCTCCCAGGGGCATGGGAAGATTGGTTCAGATTCCCGCTCGCCATTCGACGAGGGAGACCTGGATATAGGCGACGCTGCTTCGTTCGGAAGCTTCACTCTGTCACAAAAGTGTGCGGTGTGTGACTGCGACGACTTTCAGCAAAGCCTGTTCAGGAAGGATGGCTACTGCAATGCCTGTTTCCATACTCATGGCCGATAGTTTGGGGAAGGATGGCGGCCTCCTCTCCGATCCAGTCTCGTCGAGTTCTGTGCTAAAGGATCTTTTGATTTTATTTATTACTTGTACACGTTGTTGGAGAAATATATCCCATCTTTGACGCGTGTCGTTTGTTTAAGATTCTGATGCATACAGATTTTGCGCAGCTTGGAGCCGAACCACTCACAAGATTGATGTTGTAGAGCGCATCGCCCAAGGATGGAAACTGCGAAGATGAATCAAGTCTTTGATATTATTCGATTTAACGAATCTCCGTTCTTCTCGATGCCTTTCGCAACCGCCGAACATCGCAGCTCGCGTCGGTGGTAAGCCGCTGCCATCGCATCGGTGCTGCTTCTTACTTACGACACGGAAGAGAGCTTCCATCTGGTTCAAGGCTTCCTCAACAACATCACCAGCAGCTTAGCCGCAGCCGCATCTTCCTCAACACCGGTCTAGAGCCCATTAATAGCAACGTTGAAGACGGCAACAGTTCGCTAATATGCGAATTTTGACTCACTGAATCGTTGATTAGTCGTGGATTCTTGTTTTTTACTTTGTTTCCAGCGAAAATTAGTACTTTTCGAGGTAGTCGGTACGACCACCGGTTACACGTCGACAACCGGATAGCCGCTCAACCAACAAGGATCTCCCGAGAACGTCAAACTGTAGTCTCTCTGCGGAAACGCTTAAAAGAGAGGCATCACCACGTCCGCTCCTGACTCCCTCGAACCCGAACCCTCTGTTACCCAACTACATAAACCATAATATGTCGCTCGCGTCCCTTGTATCTCGATTTATTTACGGTCTGCGTACGTCCAAACCTCAAGTCCTCGATGCATGTCTAATGCTACTTCAACCCCTGTAGCTACCAGTTACGATGACCAAGGAGTCACGGAAGGTCAATATGAGCCAATACCCCAACCCCCAACTATACGTATGTCATTCATAATCCCATGTTGTACAATATATTGATCACTTTTCGATAGCCCTCCTCGGTAATACGCCACAAATCGACAAGATTCTACCCTACCAGAGCTTCAGACTCTTATGGAAGCAATATGGAGAAATCATTATTCTTCAGTTGCCCGGTATGTTCCTCGAAGTTTTGAGTCCGACTTCGTCCCTGAAGGAGATTGTTATTGCGCAGGAAGAAAAATCATCCTTGCAAACAGCCATCGCCTTGCCCTGGAAGTACTAGACGAATCAAGATTCCACAAGGCAGTCGGCGGAGGTTTGAAGGAATTGCGCGGACTCGTTGGTGATGGACTTTTTACTGCCTATCATGGAGAGCCTAATTGGGCTATAGCCCGTGAGTCTACTTCAACGAATATACAGGGAAAGGCTAACGGGACTCGCCTTCTAGATCGTATTTTGACTCCCGCATTCTCACCTGCAAATATCAAAGGGATGTTCGGTGATATGATCGACATTGCTTCGCAATTGGTTCTCAAATGGGAGAGGTAGTACCATAGTCCTCCTTAACATTGATGAGTGCTCATGTGCCCTATTGTTTGCTATAGATATGGCCCCGAGTACCGAATCAATCCAGCAGAGGACTTCACCCGTCTGGCGTTTGATACCGTTTCTCTTTGCACGATGGGCTATCGAGTTAACAGCTATTATAATGTCAGTTTACCGTGTGTCTCGAGGCAAAGGTCTCACTGTTCTTTGTGTCAGGATGCAATTCATCCATTCGTCACCGCGATGGGAAACTATCTATTAGAAGCTCAAAGAAGAACTAGATTACCCGAGCTCGTCAAATCGATGACCAGCTCGGCCCAATGGGACGCTGATGGAGCCACCATGAACGAGGTTGTGACAAAAGGCATGTAGGAAACCCCTGGGATTCGCCTGACCTCTGATATCACGTAATAGTCATTGCTGATCGACAAAAGAGTGGCAAGCAGAGAGGGGATCTTTTGGATTTGATGCTGAATGGCAAAGATCCGCAGACAGGAGAGACATTGTCAGAAGAGAATATTCGATTCCAGGTTCGAAATCACTATTCAAAAACGACACTCACTAATCGTAATACTTCAGCTGCTGACATTCCTCATCGCCGGCCATGAAACGACATCGTGAGTTTCCAATCGTGACGAGGATAGCCAATTACTCATAAAGACGCAGAGGAATGCTAAGCTTTATCACCTACGAGCTGCTCAAAAAACCATCCGCTTACGCTAGAGTTCGAGAAGAAGTCGATACGGTACTCCAAGGAAAGCCAGTTCAGCCCGAACATCTGAGTAAACTTCCTTATATCGTTGCGGTGATGCGGGAATCACTACGTCTCCACCCACCAGCGACAATCATCGGGGTCACCTCTCCCCAAGATACTGTCGTTCTCGGAAAATATTTCATTCAGATGAACACTGTCGTTACTTTACAGATTGCACAAATCCATCGAGATCCAGATGTTTATGGCGAAGATGTATGTGAGATTCAAACTTGATAAGCGTACAAACTTACAGAGAAATATAGGCGGAAGAATTCCGACCTGAGCGGATGCTCGATGGCAAATTCGAGGCATTGCCCGTATGTGATCCTCTTTTTGACTCAAATGCTGCTCTGATATCTTATCTTAGCCTAAAGCCTGGATTCCATTTGGCAATGGTGCGAGGGCATGCATCGTCAGTACCCCTCGTTAGCCCCTGCTCTGGTATCTAACTTTCAGAACTATAGGGTCGTGCATTTGCCTGGCAGGAGGCTATCATCGCCATCGCCACGCTCTTTCAACGCTTTGACTTCGTTTTAGCCGACTCGGAGTACGATCTGCGGCTGAAGCAAACGTTGACTATCAAACCGGACGAGTTTTATATTCACGCCATTCCCCGATCCGGAGTTGCGCCTATGGTACTGGGAGCCCAACAACCGGTTCCAAAGAGTCTATCACCACTGGCTTCCAATACTGCTCCAGAACACGCTGAGGGGAGGGTTGGGCTCAACGTTCTCTATGGTAGCAATACTGGATCTTCTGAGGCATTCGCCCAAAGAATCGCATCAGCGGCAGCAAGTAAAGGTTTCAATGCTCGCATCTCCACTCTCGACACAGCCTCGGGTCATTTATCAACCACTGAACCCACTGTGATTGTCACTGCCTCCTTCGAAGGACAACCGGCAGACAATGCTGGTCGATTCGTAGAGGAATTAACTCTCCTCACCGGATCTGAACTGAATGACGTCTCTTATGCGGTATTCGGGTGCGGTAACAGAGATTGGGCACTGACGTATCAACGAATCCCGCGTTTGATTGACGAAGCGATGGAGAAGCGGGAAGCAAAGAGGTTACTGGAACGTGGCGAGGGAGATGCGAGTGGTGCTGACTTCTTTGACTCCTTTGATCTATGGGAAGAGAAGTTGTGGAAGACGCTCGTAGAGGTGAGGTTCTGGCTTTTCGTGTGGATTCGGTTATGCTCACGAGCACCTATTAGGTGTACGACACCCAGCCGTCAGAGGTGGCAGTTGAAGAAACGTTGGACATTCACGTTTCCGGAAAGGGTACCGAGAGAGCGATGTCTCTTCGTCAACCAGACGCAGCTCTTGAAAAGGTCGTGGCCAACTATGCATTAACGAAAGATTCCGCTCAGGAAAAGCGACACATAGGTGAGGCAACTACCCAATACCGCACTTCATGCGTGCTGACCGTGTTTGTAGAGTTCCAACTTCCGGAGAATATGACTTACTCCGCAGGAGATTACCTCGCCATCCTTCCAACAAATCCCGCCGCATCCGTTAAGCGTGCTCTTCAACGATTCAATCTCTCCGAAGAGGTGTGTTTTTATTTCCCTCAAATTTGTATCCACTGAATGCATGCCTTCAGGCGACCATAACCATCAATTCCAGTGGATCCACCACTCTCCCAACCGGACGGCCAGTGGAACTCCGTCAAATTCTCAGTGGATATGTCGAACTTGCGCAACCAGCTTCGAAGAGGAACATTGAAACGTTGATTGACGCTGCCATGGGTGAAACCAAAGAGAATCTCAAGAAGCTAGCCGAACAATACAAAGAGTCCATCGTAGAACCCAGAGTCAGCGTTCTCGATCTCCTTTACAAGTACCCAGATCTGGAGATCTCACTCGGTACATTCATCACCATGCTTCCAGCCATGCGAGTCCGCCAATATTCCATATCCTCGTCGCCCCTCTGGAACCCGACTCATGCCACCCTTACTGTCTCCGTCATCAGCTCACCCTCTCTTTCTGGGTCAGGAGAGAGGTTCATAGGAGTGGCATCCAACTTCCTCGCAAACTTGAAACCAGGAGATATGGTGCAGATGATGGTTCGACCATCTGCAACTGCATTCTCTCTTCCGGTGGATGTGAGCACCCCGATCGTGCTCTTCTGTGCAGGAACAGGATTGGCACCGATGCGGGGGTTCATTCAAGAACGTGCGTTGCAAATTGCATCTGGGAGAAAGGAGATTGGGAAGATCCTCCTGTTCTTCGGCTGTAGAGATCCAAGGAAGGATTACCTATATGGCGATACGGATTTGAAGGAATGGGTCGAGATTGGGGCTGTGGATATCCGTCCTGCATTTTCACGAGCATCGGAGAAGAGTGAGGGATGTCGCTATGTACAAGATCGGGTGCTTCATGATGCAGACGATGTTCGTGCTTTGTTTCGCCAAAAAGCAAAGGTATGTCCCACCTGGCGAACAATTACCAGTGTTCTTTGCTGATTCTTCCTAGTTCTTCACATGCGGAGGAACTGCAGTCGCAGCGGGCATTAGAGAAGCATGCATTACGCTACTGGAGAAGGGCCTCGACTCTCGTGAGGATGCAATTGAAGCATTTAAACGCCTGCAGAAGGAACGATACGCTACCGACATATTTGGATAATGTTTCGACTACCCGTTGCATCAAGAGCGCGAGGTTTTCTCCAAAAAAAATAGATCTCTTTCAAGTATAGCATGCTAATAATTTTGATTACTCCATTATACTCGCGGCTCCGATACTGAAAGTCCAGACATGGTTGCCTATTCAAGGGTTACAAAGAGAGGTACGCTGCTTTCTCGAAAACGTTTATTTTTTGATCTATGTGTTCAATTTAGGGCGTGCAATGGCTCGGAGTCTTGATGGGCCAGGTGAGCCACCACCTGGTTCACCAGCCAGCCCGAACCTTTGACCTCGCCACAACGCGCCCGACATCGTTCTACCTCTTCACCTAACGTTAAATAAGACGCATTTTACCTTCATATGGCTCGTTCAACGCCTAAAGATTGTTCTCCACCCCAGCAGCCCCCTTGGAGGCAGTCCGCCAGACTTGCCGTTCATAGCAAGACAGCAACGAGTACGAAAACAAACTCGAAGCAACTTGCCATCGGCAAGTCTCCCATAGATCTCAAGAAGAAACCTCGGGAAGCGCGTCAAGCAAATCGAAAGACGGCGGATGCTCAAAGGGCAAGCAAGCAGGGGAAGCGCGCTCCAAAAAGTACAAGCAAAATAATCAAGACATCCAAGCTACCAATTTTTGATCTAGAGATCTCGTGAGTGCCTTTGTGACATTTATGGCTGGTCATTGGCTGGATTGTCGAGTGGCCACTGGCTGTCCTACAGCCGTATCTCCACTTCCATGCTCGTCTGATTTGCTAATTTCTCAATATTAGACCACGCACTATTGATCCTTTTCCCGAGTCTGAACCGGTGTCTCCGGTCGAAGCCATAACTTTGCTACCCAACTCGCGTGGCAGCGAATCCAAACGCGCAAGGAAGCTCACCAGTGAAGAAAAAACAGAGCTGAGGACATGGCTAGTCATCCACAACGGTGATCCATCAAGAGTGGAGATCGAACAGAAAGCGCAAGAGTTGAATAGGTGCGTAATTTTATTGAGAAAATAACTCTTCTTCCTCTAACTGTGCGATATGTAGAACTGTCGTCTTTATTCAACGATGGGTCAAGGATAACCGGCCGAAGGACGTTCGTCACGTTTCGTTCGACAACACGCCAACTTTTGCATCCGACAAAAAGAGTGGAGTCGCAGCGAAGAAATACAATACGCGGCTCACCACAGCACCACGTCGAGTGAAACAAGTGGAATTGGTACCTCCTCGACCTCCACGGAGATTCTTCAAAAGTGAATATCCGTTGGACTTCACCAAACCGCCATTGCATCGGTTTGATCCCCTGAGGGCGGCGGAGATTCGCAGGAGTATGAATAGAGACATGGGTCCCTATCCACTCAGCCGCGCTCGTTCTGCTATCTCGCGGAACCAATACCTGCGAAATGATTAAGGACCCGGAGACGTTTTATCACTGTGATTACACATGGAACCAAAAGAACTCGACCATCTTCCTTCTGCCATTATCTGCACAGTATCTCCATCCTTTAATCATCTCGCAGTCGCACCCGGTTCCTGTCACTCATTCCTTGTCCCACTTACTGCCTTGAGTATATCTCAATGTAGGAAACGGATTCGATATTCTCACCTCGCAGTCGTCCCTCGCGCAACTGCGCCACGACGACAGCCACTCAGAATCTTCCCAATCCACAACTGCATCCTACCACGGATCCAAGAAGCGCTTCAAGTGGGCCTCGTAGGGAGTGCTTGATTTCATTAAGTAGGAGTTCCTTTTCCTGTGTTTAGCTGCGACGAGCGACTTTCAACACTATTCCTATATAATATAATTTTTTCTCTAAAAGAAAAGGCAGATGATATTCATAGGTGTGCGAGTACAACATACTCGTGAACAATAAGTCTATGCAAGTTGAATTACGCGCATGCGTTTCATGGGCACAACCACTTGTCGAATTTTTGTCGAAGGCGGTCGCATAGCGGCAGTCCTCTGTCTGATATCGCGTTGCGAGGGTAGGTACCACTCGCAATGTTGACGTGTGATAGTGTTGAGGCAATCTATCAACTTTCGGTAGAATTGTGGTCAAGCAATTTATGAAGACTTTTGCGCCTTGAGAGCACGTTCGCGTTCACGTTTGGCATAGATTTCGGTGGTGAATGGGCTATATGATCGAGCATTAGATTCGTACATAGCCCATTTTCGAACCAATAACTCACCCCTCGTATGTCAGTGCGACGGAATACACGAACCAAACAATGGCACTAATGAACAAGCCAGCGGGCCTCTTATGCCTATCACGACGTAAGCAACCCCCTTTGATCACCTGCACGAAAGAAGAGCCCTCACCAAAGAGCACCACCAGCGAAACTGAGGGTCGATCCAACGTACATTGGGTCACTCAGGATATTGAACGGGAAAGCTTCTACTTTCTACATAAAAAAATAGATTCAATGACTCAATTCGGCTCAATGATATGCGGATGCACTTGCTCACCTCGTCCATAAGGATACCAAAGTAGTCTCCCAGGAAAGTACCGGTGATGCCCAACTGCCATGTGCTAGAGATGACCAAGACCTGTCCTACTGCGACCAATGCGGCGGGTATGATGACATCATATGGAGCAGGAAGCATACCGAAAACTGGTTGATCCTTGAGCGCTTTGGTATACCTGCACATTTTGCAGCACGATTTCAGCATTCCCTCGCTCTCTCTCACAACGTCCTTTGTATCAAAAACCACACGTACAATGCATCGCGAATCAAGCCCAACGAGAAAATAGTGGCCGCGAGGATGTAACAACCGGTATATGGATTTTTGACTCGAGACGAGATCCACTTGTGGTGGTATTCTATCGTGCTTAGTTAGATCATAGTACCGAATAAAACGCGTGGTGAACACGAAAAACGCGTCCAGCGTCCCCCAAAAAAAGTATCGAAAGGCGAAACGTACCGTTCTGGGCAGCAATATTCCAGAAAAGAGGATTGAAGAAGATCATCCCCAAGGAATAGTATAGTGAAGGTTGATTAAAGTCTATCAGAGAGTTCAAAGGAAGCTGGGAGACCGTCATGGTTGGGAAAACGTGTCGTAGTCGGTGTTCAACCTTTAGTTCGTACGGGCAACTCTCCGACTCCTGAGCCAATAAACTTTCTTGAAATCCATTTTTTTTTTGTTTTTGGGTACAATGAATAATATCATGGCAAATTCGAGTCTAATCACAGACGCGACGTGAGTTTCCCCCCAAATACAGAATCCTTATCTCGCTCTGCCCTCTTCTGGCTCTTCGAAAGCTTTTCGAATTGAACTAGCATGTTTGGTAGTCCAGAACCCGCTACACCTCCCTCCAACGTCCACCGCGCAAATTCGTCCGAATAAATTGAAGCATCCCCTTCCCTTGCATTTGCGGCCCAGGTCGCATGCTCCAAGAGGTAGAACGCAGAGGTAACATGTCCGAAGATGAGTAGCGCAGATCGCGGGAGTAGCTCGTTGTTCTTCGTCGTATCAAGGATATGCGGCATCCTCTCTACCGCGTCCCGAAGAACTGTCATGGCCTCCTTCATCTCATCATTGAGACCTCGCGCCGTAGTAGATTTTAAAATATGTTCTGCCCATGTAGTCCAATGGACGATGGGTAGAGCACTAGGACCTCCACTGGCAGTCCGACTGGCAGTGGCGCGGAGCAAGTCCAATGCCAAAACGTTTTCCGTTCCCTCCCAAATCTTCTCCACGAGCGCATCGCGGATGTATCTACCTATAGCGTTCTCCTCCATATACCCCTGTCCTCCTAGGGCCGCCATACATTCCTCCATAGCTGGCACACAGTGGAAAGTAGCAAATGCCTTGAGTGTTGGATTCAACAAACGGAATCGAGCTTGAATAGATGGATAGGTCGACGAGCTGGGAGAGTGGGTTTCCGTTTGACCAAGGAGATGGACAACTCCCATCGCAAAGCCCAAGAGCGCTCGATAGGTTGTCGCTACTCGGGCAAGGGAGGACACATGGAGCGGTACGTCTCTCAATGATCGCCTCCCACTGTCGATTTTCCGGACCCGTGCGAACGAGCGAACGATGTTTAGACAACTAGCCAATGATCCAATCGAGTGAAACGCAGAGTGTACACGTGTGATTTGGAGGACAGTTGAGATCGCTTTGACACCACCGTTGAGGGGCCCAACCAGATAAGCTAGTGAGTTTGTAAGCGAAAGTTCTGCAGTCGGCAGCGAATGTGTCCCGATTTTCGATTTCAGTCGGTGAATAGTGATACCATTGTTTTCTCGAAGGTTTACATCAACAACCATCTCCGTTCGGGGTAAGACGCCTGATAAAGTGGGCGTTTGCTGATCCGGAATCGGGAGTCGAAGGGGTAGAAGGAAGAGGGAGAGTGACCGCGTGCCCAGAGCTGGGTCACCGGTCCTCGCCAATGCCAGCGCAACCTCAGAGTCTGTGGCACTTGAGAACCACTTGAAGCCGTCAAGGAGGTATTTCGCTCCATTCTTGGCGGCGTTGGAAGCATCGGCTTCGAACGGTCTTGCAATCGTTTCAGTTAACGATAGGTCGGAGCCACCTGGGCGTTCGGTCATGAATTGACCTGCGGTGAAAGCCCTGGTCGGATCTCGGCTGACCAACCGAGGATAGATGGAGCGTTTCATTTCCTCTGTCCCCAGTAACTCCAGTACCCTTGCGCATCCATCTGTCATACTTATGGGACACCCTACTACTCTCCCTTCTGCAACGAAGAGAAGCCCTTTAGCAAATGCGTAGATACGACTCCATTCCCCGTACTGCCTTGCAAAGCCGATGGAGACGAGACCTTCAGAGGCGGCCACTTGTTTGAGCTTGCGCCATCCTTCAGAAGTATGTAGTGTGTCTATTCGTTGTCCCCATTGGGAGTACTGAGTGAGCGTTGGTGGCTCATCTGCGAGGAGTCCAATAGACCGAATTGCTATCGGGACTAAGACTCGGAA
>WSTO01000111.1:0-21665 GCA_019627685.1 Serendipita sp. 399 | reverse complement strand
CTTCTCAAAAACAGGAAACTGCTGGCCTAAAGAGTTCTTCGCAACGAGTCTTACATAGTGGCACTCTACATTATCCTGTGGATCCTGATGGACAACGTAAGAGCATTGAAGATCGAGGAACTTCCGTCAAAGTCTTCGTCATCCTTACAAACAGTTGTCGTACGTAGTATTTTGTCCCCTTGACCCTTGGCTGATATCCTGGTAGTCATCATCGCAGAGTCACGGTCCCGCATGGGAATTAAACGATACCCTGTCAGAGCCGTTATATCCCTCCACAATCTACTTATCCCAGATGTCGAACTTGCGCGCGTCTCCCAGCAACAAATCTTCTTCTTAAACTCCTCGGATGGAAGACGCATAGCTTCTCCGTTGCAGCTACGTTATCGAGACGCGTTGAGTCCCCGGCGAGAAGAACCTCGCCTTCGGGCCACCAGTGCCGTGAGCATGCTGGGAGTGCGTGAGGATGACGGCCAGCGACTTCTTTTCCCGAAAGAGCTCGTTCTTTTGGCAGCGTCTTCTGGTGAAAGAACCATGTGGCGTGAAAGGCTTATCAAGGCTAAACTTGGGGTCGAGAGTGTTCCAGCAAAGAAGCCAGTTACCAGAGTGCGTACACAGACTATGCTCGACGAACACGAATTCACGGCTATATCTAGAGCATGTTCAGGATGGATAAAATCGTCCGCTTACCCTTTATTCCTTCGAGTTCCGCACTATATCGTGAGCATTCTGCGACATGATGGCTAACTGCAGCGACTGATTGCCTTTCAGCTACCCGTGGTAGTCGCAGCGTGTTGATATGCGCAGATGGTAGCACGGGAGGTGCTTACCTAAAAGAGGACGTGAAACCTCTGATGAACATCATGGGTCCTGGCCCTGTCAAACAATGCTGTGTCGTCGAAGTTCTGCATATTGCTCTATTTCTCATAGGCAAGGTAAATATCTCCATCTACGTCAAGTCCTTACCCCGCTCACGCGCGGTAGACTCTATTTTTGAGCCGACTGGAGGACATCGGCGAACAAGAATCTGCTCCACCAGTTGTTGTGAAAACGAATGTGTCACTCTTCCATATTGGCTATCATCGCGGCTTATTGCTACTAGTGGTAGCGTCCGAAGGGGTAAGTTCCTGGAATGTCATTCCCGAATTGGCCTGACGGCCATTAGTCAAAATCCACGATACTCAAAATTTATAATGGAGTCTGTCGAGGCCGATCCGGGATGGTTTCACCGAGTATGTTTGGAAAGACGGGAAAGTCATTCAAATCTCTTTGTGAGCAAGAGATAGCCGGCTCTATACATGCATTGGATATCCTCGAAGACGGTATAGTAGCAATTGGGACCACTGGCTTCCAGCTTGTCACGTTGGAGTGAGTCGTATTCACCCTCTCATTTCAGTTCCCTGACATCCCATAGTGGATCCATTGCTCGTGTCCAATATTTACCAATGATCAAAGCGGGTGCATCAAGTGAAGCGGCTCAGCGTTCGAAGACGTCGAAGGCAGTTGGTGTCTGTCGATCTGGTGGCGATATTCTGCTTTGCTACGCTGGTACGTACAATTCGTACAATTGATAACCTAACTCAAATCCCCGTAGATTTTGGACTCTATGTAAATAGCGCAGGCGAGATATTGGGCCGTTCGATTGATTGGACAATTCCCAAAGTCTCGAGTGTCGCATTTGCCCCACCGTATTTCTTCCTGTTTTCGGAAAACTACATCGAGGTTAGGCAAATTGGGAGTGGAAAGAAGCTGGAAACCATCGATGGAACTGGTTTCCGCCTTGTACGGGGTGTGGATGGGGCCCGTAGCCTCTTAAGAAGTGTGCCGGCGCTGGTGGAAGATGGCGAAATTTCCGGTGACGTTGCTCTGGAAGCGGTTGAGCAAGAATCTGCCCTGTTACATCTAGTTGTTCGCTCTCAAGACTCGGATGGGGAGTTTGATCTAATGGAGCTTCAAATGGAGGTTTTGGATTTAACTGCGTAGCCAGTTTGGTGTCTTGTTCGCTCTTGCATTTATTCGTTTCCCAAGATACTGTACTATATACAGATACCTATTGTACCATATTGTATCATAAAAGGGGTCTACATAGTACATTGCGATGCCGGATGTGAAAGCATGGACCAAAATACTTTACCATTTGTGAGATTTTCGCCTTAGATCTGTGTTCTCGACGACTGCCTCCCGCAGCCGTCCTTCTACCCCCTTCAAGATGTCTCGAGTGGCCTTGAGAGCTCGTTCGACGTCGTCACAGCCCTCTATCTTCCCCCTCAACTCTATATTCTCTTCAACAGCGTCCCTCAACTGCTTCTCTGCTTTGTTATACTTCCCCTCCATCTCCATCAATTGCGAAAACACCTGGTCTTGGTTGACCACTGATTGGTTCACTCGCTCGAGCCGCTCAGAAAGAGCTTGGATTTCACGGTCGGCCTTCTCCTTATATTGATCGAACTGCCTCCGAACTTCAGAATCGTTGCTGCCGATGTGAACGGAGATGGGACCGGACTCCATCCGCGTGATAGAATATGGAAGGAGAAGAGGACCAGTGATTGGATCGCAAGGCTCGGGATGGAGCAGTGAATGCATTTCGTCTGCTCGTTTTGAAGCTGCCTCGTACGACGCCCTGAGCTCCTCCACTCGCTCGAGGGCTGCTTTGAGCTCTTCTTCCTTCGTCGAAAGGTTTGCATTTGCGGCGTCCAACTTCTCAGATACAGCCTTCATTAGCGTACTATCCGTACGCTTTTGCTCCTCTACCTCTTCCAACTTCTTCTGCGACTCCTTCAACGAGGCTTCCGTCTGCATCTTACGCTGCTTAAGGGCGAAGAGTGCAGCTGAAGCTCGTAGTTGGTCTCTTTGCTGTGATAGTCTCGCCTCGGTTGAGGATTTCCGGAGCTGTTCCTTCAAACCATGGAGCTCGGCTGACAGTTTCTTTGCCTTTGCCTCGGAACCCTCGACGAGTTTCGAATGTCGAGCAACATTTCCGTTAAGCTGCTCAATCTCCTTTCTTAGCGAGATGATTTGCCCGTCGGACTCGGAAAGCTTGGTCATGAGATGGGCTTTTTCCGCCTCTGACTGCAGCTTGTTAATGTTACTCGTCGCCTCTAGATCGGTTATCCTCGCTTGAAGAGTTTGGCATTTGGATTGAAGCGCCTCGACAGTTGACTGCCGTTTCTCAAGCTGTTCCTTGGCCTCTGCGACTTTGCAGTTAAGGTCTCCGTTATCGTTTTCTAGACGGTTGATCGACTCCTTATCTACCTTGATAGCTTTGTCGAGGGCTGCTTTCTCCGCTGTAATACGATTGATGCGGTTTTCTAGAGAATCAATCTTCGATGTGGCTTGGGTCAGGAGAGTATCCAGATCCTGCTTGTATCGGCTCATTGAGAATGCGTGATCCGCTTGGAGCTTTTCTATCAGTGACTGGGCTGACGAGAGCTGCTCCTTGTCATTCTGCAACTCGCGGTTCTGTTCTTCGAGTTGGGTATCGCGCTCTTGTAACTGCGCGTTTCGCTCCTCCAGCAGCTTACTTCGCCAAGTTAATTGCGTGCTTCGTTCCTCCAACTCCTTCCGACACTCCTCCAGTTGCTTTCGACGCTCTTCCAACGCCTTCTGGTTCTCGCTCAGCTGCTGTTTAAGGGAGTCGACAGAAGATTGAGTAGACTGTAGGTTTTTATTGAGAGTGGTCTGTGTGTCCTGCAAATTTCGGATACGAGCTAGTTGTCGCTCGATCCTCCCGTCTCTTACTTCAACGTCCCTCTCCAATTTGCGCCGGCTGAGAATTTCTGCGTCGAGCCTCCCATCCACACCTTCTAATCGATTGATCTCGTTCTCTAATGTTTCAATCTTCGAGTCTCTCTCTTTCAGATCTCGATCGGCCGCTTTGGTGAGAGACACCTGAACCTCCAAAGCTTTTTTGGCTTGCGTCCTGTCATCACCGATCTTGATAACGAGTGCATCCCTTTCTTTAAGGATCTTGTTAAGCCAGTCTATCTGCGCCTGCTGAGCTGCCATATGAGTTCTTTGGTCCGTAAGCATCGCCTCGTCTCGCTCGTGCTTCTGACGAAGACTAGTGCGAAATGTTTGAAGAAAGTCCTGAATCTTCGAAGACATGGACTTGTACGCCTCTTCGGCTACCGTCCCAATCTCTGATAATTGAGAGTTGAACCCTTCTTCCAGCTCTTGTGGAGTCAAAATTCTGGTCTCCACGTTTTCGGCAGGTTGACTGGCTTCGGCAGTGGGCGGTGCATGAGCAACTGCAAATACTGGTCATCAACACAAGACAACGTGGTGCGGATGGCCGCAATGGGGTACGAAGTTCGTATGATGCTAGGATAGAACTTACCTTCTTCCATTACCGCTGATATGTGGGCCAAATTTATCAGGTCGAGTTCCTGCTGGCCTCCACAAGCAAAGGAGGTTCAGGCCGCGAAATCAAAGATTGCGCCCCACACGTGAACGACAAAGAGTAAAACCAAAAGGGAGTCCTATACTACGATTGGGAGTGTCTCAATCGCCCGGAATATCGATGGCAAGCCCTTCGTGAGCCTTGTGAGACCCCTCGCGGGCGCAAGGCTCAGGTTGGGAAATTCAGTGGGGATTGGCAACGCAAAAATATGATTATTTTCTTTTGTGAGAGGATGTAAAGATGCGGGAGGTGAAGAACCTTCAGATAGGGGCGGAGGCAAGATGCAACCATCTTTGCTCACCTTCCACAGCGAGGCCAACAAACTCATTATATTGCGATTATCTTATTAGATACGTACCTTCGTTATCTCCTGCATTTTTTATACTCGTCAGTCGGTTCGTTGCATCATGAATCTCTAGACGTCCCTGTCGGACTGTATGCCGCAATTCTGTCTTTCTGTTTCGACATTTACTCGATTACTTTCTCATTTTTCTCATACAGGTACCTGCGAGTCCAGGCCTTTGTGATCGTGAACCCAAGCACATGTATACCACGCATTCTTATCATTCTAGGCAACGTGACTACAAACACCATACCAATTGCCTACCATAGGGTATTCGGCATTGACCGTCCTACTCCTCTGCTTGCTTTGAATGGGGAACACAGAATCAATCGTTCGACCGGCGCCATTGTCAACGTGATACTGATTTACTTCAATCATTATTATCGTAAATGATCAACATCCAACTGCGGCTGACGTACCCAAGAACGCTGCTTGTCGCTCCTTTCTTTAAGAAAAACGAGAGTGGACATTGAATCTTATCTGTGCCCCAAACACAAGCCCTTTTCGATCGGTTCTCACTAAATGAGTACTGATTTCACTAAAAATGGGCTGAAGGGAGGCATTTCAGCTATCGTTCAATCCACGAAGGGGACTTCCCTGCTCCTTGCTGCCGATACCCTACCTAGAAGAGTCGGCTATTCTGTCATGAAAAGATCGACACGATGCTGCTCAGCAATTCGACTGAGTATACTCGCTTCGGCTACCACCGCAACGATATTTCATGAGAAGGATATACTGCACTAGCCTTGTGGTAGTTCGTGTATAAACTACGATCTTTGCTATTCGTAGCGACCAATACAGCATCAAGTGCACTAAATATCGAGATTCTCTATATCCTTCATCGCACACTATATGGTATCCTTCCCGTCTTCCCTGCCCCGTATCCTGTTGTGTTCTTCCTTCTGCCCATCCCCGCGTCAATGTCCATCACTGACAACCTCTTTGCTATTTACTTTTCTGGAATGCATCTCTTCTCGTTTCCATCTGCTCTTTTATTGCAATAATGCGGGACGCAGCACTTGAATCCAGTCGGTCCTGGACAAAGGCCGCTGACGATAAGATTCCCGGCTGCACACTGATCGGTCCAGCGACAGTTTCCTCCGTCGCCACACGAAGCCTTGGTGCAACACTTGATATCGTTTGGCGTGCCGGGGCAAGCGCCAGTGATGTATGTCCCTCCATCCTCCTTGCATTTCGACGTGGAGATACATACGCCCGGTCTCCCCCCTGAGCCAGTGCATCTTCCATTGACTGTAGCAGCGTTAACAGTCAACAAGGAGGAGAGGAGCGCGGCGAGGACGAGAATGGGGGTCTTCATGTGTAGTGAAGGTAGATGTTTGAGACTGCTGGTACGTTTTGGTGCAAGACTATGTTCGAATCGTTGGTCCTTTTATACCGTAGAGACAGTTCTGGTTCCTTTGTTGTACCTTCGGAAGATGGGAATAGACACCGTTCGGGGGCCTCTTTGATTAGAAGAGGCATTGTATGGTATTCTGACTGCACAACGTCCACATGGATGCACGATGCGAACCTAAGGAGAACGGGAAAATGCCACAGAGGATGGTGTTGAAGTTGACTGGACAAAGAACTGTTCGAACCTCCACTTCTCACTTTGACTTCCTGATTCACCTAGAGGGCCTTCGGTTATACACCGGCCGTTTGTTGACATCCGTGGTAAGATCGAGAGAGATTCTAATTTGGGAACGGCGTTTCTTCATCGCCGTCTGAGGAGGAGTAGTGTTTCGATGCGTAGATAGAAGAGAAGCGATATTCTCCCAAAATTTCTGTATGCAAACTACCGCAGGAAGATGTGTTCTCATAGATAAGTATACTTGGCCCTAGGTAGACCCTTCCATCCGGGTCAAGAATTACGATGGCAACCAATATAGGCTTTCAGGTTTATTCGAGTATGTAACCACTGAGACTGCCTATGTGTTTCGCGTACAGGTTCACATTCTCTCCACCATTATCCTTCGTATCCAGTGAAGGTTCGTCTCATCGGCCGCCCGTCCCTGGCAGTGACCCGCAGCCCCAAGATCCCTTCTCTATCTAAGGTGGAATGCATCTCTTTTCATTGCCTTCTTCCACCTCCCTGTTGCAAATAGGTGCATCGGGAACGCAGCACTTGAAGTTGGTGGGGCCTGGACAGAGCCCGGTGACTGAATGATGTCCGCTCCCACATTTGTCGGTCCAGAGGCAGACTCCTGAGGTGCCGCATGGTATTTTGTTGCAGCACTTGATATTGCTTGCAGTACCGGGGCAAGCGCCGGTAATGTATGTCCCTCCAGCATCGCTGCACTTCGCAGTGGAGATGCAGACGCCAGGTGTCCCTCCCGAGCCTGTACATCTACCATTGACCTCGGCCGCATTGGCGGCTAAGAGAGTAGACAGGAGAGTGGATAGCGTAGTGAAAATGACGAGCTTCATGCTTTGCGAAAGGGAGATGTCTTGTTTACTGGAATGCTTGGGTTCTGTAGGATTACGGGCGAGTCTTTGGCCTTTTTATGATGCACTACTGTTCACGGGCCCCTCATCTCGTTTGTACCTCTCAAGATCAAGGAAGATGGAGAGGAAACATCCTTCAAGAACGTATTGGAGAAGTAGGGTCGACGCATGGGATGAAAATTTTGAATCGTAGAGAGGCGTCCGAAAATAGATGTCCATATGGGCTGATGGGATGCGAAGCTAAGGAGGACGGGAAAAGGTTCCGAGTGATAGATTTAAGGACCCCTCGCGTGTTCATCCGATATGATGAGTATCTTTAGACCGTGTTTTCCGCCTAAACTCTGTTTCCCAGCAAAGATTTCGGCCCGAATAGGAGTCTGGCAGAGGGCTTACCGGTTAGTTACCGGTCGGTTTTGACCTCCTAACGGGCCGGTGAAATGCCCTAATCGGCACTGATTGTAACTTCTCCGTCGGCGTTCTCACCCAGTTCGCCTGCCCGCCGCATATGGGAGCGAAGCCGTGTAAAAGAAGCTACACTAATGCATATGTTTATCGTTGATCAAATATTTATTCTTTCACCAGTACATACCCGTAGCATGAGTGCCGATTTCCCTAAGAGAACCGGGGCATGTTCCCTTGAGGCGAGAACCTATTTTCATATGTGGAGACAAGACTACTGTCATAGCTTTTAGTTTTATCCCAACTAAGTTGATCATACCATTAGGCTTCCCGTTCAACAACGTTCTAACTCCAACCAGCAAGCTGGCAAAGAGACTGACGCCCCGCACCACTTTAGGCTTCCCGCCCAGAGTGGCAACCAGCTAGCTGTCTCTTGAACCCACACGGTTACGTAACAGCGTGTAGGCCAGGCTCCAGAGACTGGAATGAATGCATCAGTATCGAGATCCAGATAAAGGCGATATATTGTAGCCCCTGAAGGAGGAGCGTTTTTTGCAAGTACCTCCTCTTCTCTACCATTCGCTTCTCATTGCGCGGCTATTCTACAGTTTGACATGACACAAGGCAATTGGAAAGATCTTCTGAGGATTATCGTGCAAGGAATCTGGGCTACTAGAGTATGTCAACGTGAACACCTGTTAAGCCAAGCTTGGAAATGCGATGGCTCAGCGTTTATCCATTAGACCGGCGCATATGCAGTCGCTGAGAGGGCTTTGACTGATCTCCTCACTCTTGGATTTGCGGCCAGGTACGTCCGTTCCTCCTTGTAGTAACAGAATAGCTGATGGACGGATATCCAGCGAGTCCATGAAAGCATTTGACCAACGTCTCGTATCTGTCGTGTCTTCGGCGGCAATTCTTCTGCGTGACAAGAGTGTCACAGCGGAGATGGCCGAGAGGGTATTCTCGCAAGCGCTGAACGGACTACCAGCAGCATATCTTGCAGGTACTTCCGCTGGTGTCCTCATCGATATCTTCAAATGCTTCTACGAAGGCTTCGGCCCGGAAGAGCTGTTCAGTCGCATATTCTCTCGAGTTTGCAAAGGTTCCATTGTCTTTGTAGTGCATTTACTTGGAGCATTACTTGGCAACGCTATCTTTCCTGGATTGGGCGTATACGCTGGCAGCATTTGCGCATTTGCTGTGGGACATCTCTTGGATAAAGTCTTCACTTGACCCAAGGATGGAACTGTGACGACTAGATTGAATATTATCAAGAGTGTAATACAGGAGATGCGATGAAAGTACGAGCAATAATACACTCAGAGATGAAGGCCTCAAAAGCCGAACGCGAGTTGGACAACTTGAGATATTAGCCGAAAACGAATGCAATAGCGCATTTAGTACAATATTTTCCGCTTAATTTGTATTTTTAGAACTTCTCAGGACGAAGGAAGAGTCGACGAAAGATCTATGGTCGGGTTCAAGCTGGAAGGGGCATTACAAACCTCGACGCTACCCTATCCGACGAGTCTTCTTATCAAAACGTATCTATAACACACTATCAACGCATTTGTACCCAAATATCCAGCTTTCCCTAGTTTGTTCCCAGGACGATGCTTGCTCGTGTAGATACGGCAAGGAGGAAGGCGTTATTCCATCGACAGACCATAAACATCATACCCTCGGGTTATATCTCACGTTATATTCAGAGCGAATAGCATCAGAAATCTGTGGCTGACTACTACTGACAAGGCTTAGACCCTGCGAGCACTGTATGGACGAAGCCACTCCTCTAGATACGCAACCAGAGGGCCAATCAGGCTTTGGGGACTCCACTAATTTGTTCAGAGTCATCGATAGAGACCGGTGAGCGATGCCTTTACCAAAGCCGTGGCTACAATCACCCCTATGAGCCGAAACTGATGATTCGGTACGCTTCTTCGTTACAACATCGACTGGCTGCTCTATATTATGTGCGACTATGACATCCGCGGCCCTCCAACGCTGGTGGCCACGCGTCCCCTCTGGGATGATGTCGGGCTTGTGTTGGCACAATTAAATATAGCGTTCATGGACTCAACCTAACAGTTCCAGAGGATGCAAAGGAACTCATCAAGAGCTGGGACATGAGGGAGGACGCCACCAAATTCGTTGACTCGGGCGTCGATGACCAGGTAATGCCCTCGATTCGACCTGAGATGCCAAGTATACAATCTTTCTCACTCATCAATTGTCTAGCTGATCATCAACGTACCGTTTACCCAAAATGTACGCGTTAAGTCGGTCCTACTCAAGCTAGGTACTTAGGATTGGATGGTTCATTGGGTATATTCTCAGTGCTCTATTTAGGCCGCGGGGAATTTTCCCCAAGGAGATTGAGATTATACGTCAACTACCCCGCTGGAGTTGGGTTTGACGAGGCTGAGTCTGTCAAACCTCATCTGGATATTGCGCTCTTGCAGGGTCAAGACTCTGTTTCCGAATACCCTCTCCGAGTTTCCGCATTCTCAAACGTATTCAGCATGAGCTTGTTCTTCGTAAGTGCCCTTCCCTTTGGCCGGAGCCACTCTAATCGTCGACACGCAATCGTCCAGAGTCATTCAGAGGGTGATGAAGTAACGCGGTTATATTATGTATGTCTCCATTTGTTCAATTTACAGCTACTCGCTTAATTATATCTCCCCAGATTGGGTTCAAGGGTGATGCTCGAGAGCATACGAGGGACCAAAACACTCGAATGGAAGTTCCAGCGGAGAATGCGCCAGGTTCGACGCTGGCCGATTCGGTTACAGAGAAGATAAACTCTCAACTTCAGATACGATAGCGGTGCGGAGATGGGATCGCCCGGAAGTGATATGCAGATACTCGGCATCAGAAACATGTATTTATCTTACCTTCTATTGCTCAGATAAATTTTCAGCCTTTAAAGAGACGGGTCCACGATTGTTGCCGCGGCCGACGTCAAGGGCGAACCACTAACTCAAAAAATCGGTCTTGCCACCCGCCTCGTCTAGCTCTCTCTTGACCCCCTTTGAAAAAACACTGAAAACAGTGTTGAAGATGGACACATCCGTTGATGGGTTCAACATCGATCTCGCAAACTTCGACATCCGTGACTTCGTGCCGGATGGGTCTACAGACGGTAATCCATCCATGTTCAGCGAGCAAGCTCAGCAACAGCAACAACAACAGCGAGATAAGGCTCGACAGGCGCATCAACAGTCCCAGATGATGTCGTCCGCGCATGGAATGGCCCCAGGATACTATGGTTATCCACCGATGGCAGAGGCCTCGTCCATGTACTCGGCGGCAGGCAATATCCCGCCGACGGGACTCGCACCTGGGCCACTGTCACTAGAACAACTCAACATGATCCTCAACAATGGATTGGGCCAGACAAACGCGGCGCAGATGTCTCAACAAGATGACCATAATACCTCTTCGGCGCTGGCAGCGAGTGCTGATGCGCTCAAGGAGCAATTGGCACAGCAGATAAAGTTACAGCAGCTTCAACAGCTCCAGAACCATATTTTACAACAGCAGGTAAAGCGGTTGCGTCATTATTAAACCCGTGGCCTCCACGCTGATTCCTCACTTTACGCTCACTTTACGATGGGTCTAGATCCAGCTCTTGGCTGCTGGTGCACGACGATTACCCCCAGCAGAGGTTCAACAACTCCTGACGCCAGGTTAGTTGAGTTCTGGCTCCACTTCCAATTTATTCGAATTATTCTCTATCATTCGTCGCAACCCCAGTGGAGATCGGTCCGATCATCCCCGGTGGGCGACACGAGAGAGCCACCTCCGCATCTTCGTGGTCCCTTTGGGATCATCTTAGTGTCATGTTGGACCTCTTTAGATGTTTTTAACTGATTTTCTTGCTTCTCGAATCTAGCCACGACGGACGTGCGCTCGGCTGCTCCCAGCACTCAGGTCTCCCCAAATATCCTGCCTCCGGGCATGTTCCATGGAATGAACACGGCTTCCCCACACTTACAGGGTCAACGCCATTTCGATCCGAATTCTTCTATGTCGGCCCCTGCCTCACTCGCGTTCAACATCTCAGGCGTGCCACAGTCGCCAGCGAGTGATTTTCTCACACCGTTAACGTCACCGGTATTTCCTCCGACATCTCCACAAAGAGCAAAACGACCCGCGGATGTATTTGAAGGAGAGAGTGGCGACGGCGTGCGGAGCAGAGGGTCGAGGAAACGAATGGCTCACTCCCAGTCTTTCGGGAACATTAGCATGGGAATGGGTATGACAGCTGTATCCCCGGCGCTTCTCAACGGCGGTTCGAAGCTTCGTACCAACTCGCTGGGAGGCACTGGGGGAATGGATACACCATCGCCTATCGATCTAAGCATGCCACCTCCTGCCGCGCCAATGAACCAAGGGCCTTCTGGTCACGCGGGCTACCTCTCTCCTCATATGCCTCACTCCCGGTCACACTCGCACTCTCACATGACAGGCCCACATTCCAATGATGGAGATACAATCATGCCCTTGACGATTGATGGCTCTCGTCTCTCTTCAGCTCGGGGCTCATCCGGCCCGTCCACCGCTCAAGCATCGACAAATGTTAGCCCTGATCTGCTTCCGGCAACACCAGCGGGTATGATGAATATGGGCCATCTAGCACTCCCTCAAGGTTTGATCCCGCCGTCCATGCACCAATCGGCTACCAAGCCACACGCCGAGGAGTCGCAAACCCCGCAAAGGAGAGCGAAGGCGAATCGTTCGCGGGGAGTGTCGATGTCTGCCGCTGCTACTGCCGCGGCTTCTGCCTCTGTGACCGCAACAGACGCATCTATGACCGGGTCAACTGGGTCATCGAAGCCAAAACGTGCCGCCGCGAGTGCTGCTGCTGCGTCAAATCGCGCCGCTGCCTCTGCGACCTCTGGACGGAGTGGCTTTGGGGGACCGAAAGTGAAGTCGACGCACAAAGATGCGGAACAGAAGCGAAGGGACTCACTGAAAACGTCGTTTGATGAACTCCGGATCCTACTTCCTCCCATCCCACTTTCAGCTTCTGGCTTAGGAGGGGAGGATTCGGATGATCCGCCGTTGCCTGGTGCGATGCCCCCTCGTGGGCCACCGAGGGGAGACGGGGATGGACCGAACAAGGGAGTGAGCAAGCTCGTTTTACTGCGATGTGGGAACGAGTTTATTAGGGATCTGCTTGGAAAAGTCGAGAGGAGGGACGACGAGATTCACAAGCTGAGAAAGGAGATAAGAGCTCTGAGAGCCGCGGTCAATGGAATGAATCTCGGAATGGGCGCCTCGAGCATGTATGCTGGGGGGTTTGCGATGGAGGAGGATGTCGAAGTCAACGATCTCGACAGGGATTTGGAAAAGGAAGACGAGCGGATCAGGGAAGAGCGAAGAAGAGCGAAGAAGAAACAAAAGGAAGAGGCAGATGCTGAGGACGAATAATGGACTTTGGCTTTGCTTGGTTGGTTTCCGGTTTCCAAAAACGTCGGTCCTCATTGGACCATAGGAGAGAGAGCGATAGATCTATACCTCCATACTTACTAGAATCCACGATCTCTTTAACAGGCGGACTTCGATTATAGACGGGCTTTTTCAGAATAAGTGTAATTCTAGCGTGTTGTGCAACTGCAACGAATCGGTTTGTTCTCCTCTACGTCCTCAGCTATTTCCGAGCTTGCTGGCCAAGAACTCGCTCAAGTCAGCTAATTTTCAACGTCTGAAGGGAGGGACAGATTGCTAATGCTTGTTTAGCAGGTTAAAAACTTATCGGGCTCCTTCCATGTCGCGTCCTGTCACCCGTCGCTCCGCCTCCTCATCGCAGGATGACCCCGACTTGAAACTAGCCCAGATTTCTCTGCCGAATTCGTCTAAATCGATGAAAGAAGTCTCATCATCGCGTCCATTGCTCGTGCACACGCTCACCATGTCCTCTGGATCGTCCGCTGGAGCAGACACACAGGGTAGTTCCACGTCGGGCTCAGACATTCTCTCGTGCTCAGAGGCGAGTACGGAGATTGAGACTCCTCCTGAGACGCCGGCTAGGGAATTGTTGGACGGAGCCCACACTGGCAGTTTGCCTCCTCGTTCCCCAGGCTCACCGACAGAGCCTACGCCGAAGATCTCGTACGTGTTTGAGGATCACCACCAGTTTGACTTTGTTCGGACTCGAGCTTATTTCTCCACCTATCTGCCAAGCGAGGTCTTCGACGACGAAGACGATCTCGAAACGCTCAGTGTTTCAGAGGTGCACAGGCTCAATCTGCACGAGTCATACCCGGCTTTCGAGAACGAGAAGAATGGAGAGGGAGTATATTCGTGGGCTGATGTCACTGGTCATCGCCGTCGAGGACGCTCGTTAATCCGAGTGTCCGCACTTCATCACCAACGGCAACCCTCATCAAGCTCCACCGTACAAGAAATTCGCATCGACTCAGTGGAATCATTCTCTGATTCGAATGTTGATCTTCCCGCGAGGCGGTCTCTTAAGCGGTCACACAGACCTCCTCCCTTGGACTTGTCGGTCATTTCGTCAAGAGCGTCTTCCCCTGTGAGCAACGATATATCTTCCGCAGTAGGTGTGAATGATATGGTTCCTACGTCCAGCATAGAATCATCTCGACCGTCTACTGCGCCTCTCCCAAGCGTGCTCCCTTTGGACGCTGAGCGGCTTCCCCCTGTCCCTGCTACCGCACCCATCTATACTCTCCCAAAGGCACCTCGTATTCGCCCCACGGTAGATAAAATACCTCGCTCTCCGTCGCCTCTCACTCTTCCCTCACCCAAGATCCCCTGGTCGGGTGCGAAGGGTGCTTTGAGATCTAGCAAACCTCTACGAGCTGAACCTGCAATGCCTTCGACTTTTCACGTGATGGAGAAGAAACGGACTCCTCGTCTACCTTCAGGTCAGCGACGTAAGGTCTCTCTGAGCAAGCAAATCGCGGAATTACAGTCGTCGTGTACCATTTCTCCCGTTCCGCCAAGTCTCGTCAGCTCCCCTCTCCTTACACGCCGTGACTCGCCCTTCATGATCGGCTCTCCCAGTCCTGCGAGTGTGCCTACTACGCCTCCGACTCGGTCCTTTCTCATGTCTCCTGGCCAACCCGCCAATGCGACCCCCTTACGACTCCATATGAATCCATATTTTTCCCAGGTGGTACTCTCGGATTTAGAAGGAAAGCGAGTATCGACTTCGACGCGCATCCAAGTTGACCGTATATCCCAACACCCTCATAATGACGATAATAATATCCATCCTGCGACCCACTACGCATTCGACCATGAGTTTATCAATGATGTAGTGGACACCGGGATCTATTAGATTATTCTTTTCATTTAAATTTGGTCGACGAGGTAGTGGAAGGATGACGATTCCTCTCCATTACCTTGTCCTTTTGTAGCTGATGCTAGAGCAAAGACGCAATCTAACAGCACTAATTCGTATATGTGACCCCACATTGAGGCGAGCAATCAGTCGACGTCACCATAAATCGGAAACGTTCCAGACAATTAGCTTGTGAAATCTATATACTCAAAGACTTCGCATCGCGAGTTGTAAACAAGGACCACATCGCGTGTTGCGGCTGTGCCAAGGATTGAAGCAAATGTGGAACCCTTGGAATCGCAGCCCAGCTTAGTGGCGTCACGCAGAGTCGACGATAAAAGTATCCTTAAAATCCAGAGCTCTGTCCAGGTTCTTTTGGCGAAATCCTGATGCTGGTCGGCGAGAGTGGTAATTTTGTCACAGCTTTTGGACCCGACCACACTATTGTCCTTCAACTAAGGCCATCTTTCAGCTGGCTGAACCAGAATTTTATCAAGACTGTAATTCACGGTTCATAGTAGTCTCATAATAAATCGAATTCAGCAGGCCATGTATGTAACTTGTCGCGTCATTGTTGTTTTGAAATCCTGACTTGCATCTCAAACAAAGCAACGGGCTTCCAAAATCCTCTCATTTTCTTGACTTTGGCATATCGATTTCATTCTATCGACCTTTTGTTCATGTTTCTGACCGAGGAGCGCCGTACACGGCCGGTTCCACTCTACGATACATGGCCCTTTTTTCGATATAACCCCGCATGGAGCCTTCCCTTTCTCGCTAATTCTGATGGGCACACATTTGGCTCGATGAACAATGCCACCAAGCTGGAATTCTGTAATGCGCAGCTGCGGACCCGGCTCAATCACAGCAACTCGGGCTGGAGGGGATTTTGGAGATTGAAAAGCAAAGACTCGTCCAAGCCAAATTTCCCCAATTCCCCTCCGATTGCTGTTCCAGAGCTGTCAGTGGCTTCATCTGGGACATACATCGCTCGGACACTCTACGGTGCCTTCATCCGATATTGGGATCTGATATATCTTATTCTCACCATCGCGTAAGCTATACTTACTCTGTATTCCTGGTCTCGCGATTGACGTTGTTCTGTCGCTAGATTCTTAGTCATCCTCGGTTCGACACTGCGCATTGCTTATACTGAGGATGCACCGGTGTTCACCGGGTGGAGAACGATCAACGTCGGAACCTATGACATGGACAAACTACAACTCTGCACCCGTAGCGTGCCATGTGGAAGTAGAATTGGGCATGCTTTGACCAAGACACATCGGCCATTATGCTTCCGGCTTACGGTTATCTATTCTCGATACGTTCAAGGGACTATTGTCTTCAAGGTTTGACTTTCCACTTCTTCCGCTCATAGGCATCTACTCGAGACTGATAATGTTCGCCAGCGAAAACACAGTGAACAGATTCAGTACTTTGATCTCTCCGATCTCGCAGGGAGATTCGATGCTGCCAAGTTTGATTCTTGGATCTCGGGCGTCATTCAAGACGCCATGACTGTACCTTACGGTTCCGTTTGGGTACGTGATTTGTCATCTGTTCCTTTTCACTCGTCGAATTCGAATCTGAAACAATACTTCTCTAGAACCTATGGCACCTAACTCTCACTTGAGTTTCGCTTATACCTTTTTTTTGTACGATCAACCTTCGTTCTTGAACCCGCAGCTGGGAGGCTGCCAGTTAACCGGGTTATGCGTTATATATGCATATGTGTTGTAATACATTCCATTCCTACCATGAACCTAGCAGCGTCACAGCAGAGCCGTCGAGGCCTAGATTCTTTCGCAACTGCTCCAGTTCCTTCTCCAACGAGAAAGCAGCATCATGTGCGCCTATGCTAAACTCAAGAAAGTAGACGTCTGACCAAAGAGGACCATGACCAGCTAGAGACGGCCGCTTGTCCATTCTCTCCAGCCGCGTAGAACTCCAAAGTCGAGTGTTGGTCAGAAGCTCAAAAAGGCGGTGAAGTGGTACGTTCTCCAGGGCGATCCTTATAAGAACCCGACTAGGAAAACGATTGACTGTCGGAAGAATTACTGATGAGTTCTTCGCCGAGTTGTGTCGAGCAATGATAAAACGGGTCTGATTATCTGATGTAACGAGCCAGTATTAGTGATTATATGCTAAAGCTGAGCCGACGTCGGCTTACCGTCTCGATCTTGGAGGTTCCGTGCGAGAATGGTGAGATTAGGATAGGATTGTAAACAGATCTCAGCACAGATTGCTGCGACGAGACCATCGCCTGTGCCCTCTGGAAGGGTTCCATCAGAGATCATTTGGGCGGCGCGAGATGTGCTCGAAGTCTTGATTCGTTTGGCGTTTGGAAGATTGGTGGACAACCAATTGAAACATTGGCCCAACGCTTGTTCGTGGCTAAGGACAGCGGTAATCGATCTCATAAGATCTCGATTCTCGATATCCGTGTTGATATTGGTGTGAGGAGCTGTACGCACGACGAGACAATGTTCGACTTTGAGCACCGTCTCGCCGCAGATGGAGATCTCGGTGGGCCATCGGGAATCACGAAGGAGATCAAACGTCTCGATTACTGAGCCATGTGTCGAGTTTGCAAGCGGGATGCAGGCGTACTGGATTTCTGGCGAGAGCGCATGATGGACATCTATGGCCAATTTGTCAAGGCCGATGCCAATCGGGTGACAAGGGGATGCCCACTAGCGATACTCGACTGAGGCTGATAGGAGACACTGTCACCGAAGTATTGATGGGTTACCTGGAGGGTTGCATCAATCTTCGGACGAACATCCGGTGTAGAGATAGTGCTAAATACCTGATGGGAAAATGTGCCCAGGGGTCCCAGAAATGCTACTGATGGCACCTTTTGGTCGCTCATGGGGCCAAAACGCCGCTTTTGAGAAGGATAGTATCGTCGGTGTCCTGCACTCAATGAACCAGAGCCAAAATGCCGAATGACCTTTATCTTGAGTTCGATATTACTAATCAGTTATTTTTCTTCGACAAGTGCGAAGGCGAATATTTTTGGTCAAGAGGTTGCACACTCCAAGATTCAAAACTTCGACCTTCCCACATTTCAGCGACCAAACTCGGAAATGCCCGTGAGGTTACGTCTAGCACGCCACGGAACCAGAAACAATCCTTTTTATCACCTTGTCGCTATCAACCAACGACGAGCGCGAAATGCAAAACCTCTCGAGCTGTTAGGAGTTCTAGACCCCATCCCTCGTGTGCCGGAAACGCGTAAAAAGACGTACCCTGAGATGAATGCGACGACTACCGAACCAGATCATGGAGTTGCGACGAAACGTGTCGAATGGTCGGTTGGCCGAATAAAATATTGGATCAAACAAGGCGCGCAACCGTCGGACACAGTGCTCAAACTGTTAGCAATGGTAATTTCGTCTTCTTTTTCTATCTTTTCTGCTCCTTTGATAGACTTGAGTAACGCCCTTGGTTGGGATTCAACAGGCGAACATCAAGGTTCCTTACCGCCGTGACTGGATACAAAAACATCCCCCTAATGGGACACTATACCATCATATTCAAAAGCCCTCGAAGAGTAGGCTTCCATCCAATTCGTCATAGAACTTTGTAAGGAGACTTTACCACACTTATGCATGCTTCCGACTCACAGGTTCATACAGATAATTTGAACTCGATGTATACTACTTATTTTCGACGATATAATTGGATTATTGCCCCTTCCACGACCAACTTTGAGAGATGTTGACGATTGCGCCTTTACGACCCCGAATTAGCGTTCGTTCTATCTCTGACATTCCTATATCACAGAAGCACTAACTCAAGCCGTACTATGCAGTTGAAATCAGGCGCATGGTTCCGCAAGGGATTGATGACTCGCGTACTTGCATTTGAAGATCAGAACCACACAGTGCCACTGAATCAGCTCAGATTTCTCTCACCTTTTGGCTCTATTTTGCATTCTCTACTCGTAGATACGGCTCAGTTATTACAACCTTCAAATTTATCGAACAGGTAGGCAAGAGGAATTTTCCCTTGGCCACTCCCGCCTCTCGGCGTTGAATGACCTCCGCCTTTATAAATTGAATACGTCGAAGAGCTTCTCTGAAGCAATCTCACCTGGCTAGTCGCGGTACAACGGTACGTGAACTTCGATGAGTGGGCTTTGATGGTGAGGATCGCTTATCCGAAACTATCTTCACTTCTATCTAAATGGTATATATGCGCCGGGCCATTCTCTAATATATTAGTATTCTAGCCTTCGAGGACCATCGATGATCTCAAACCTTATCGCCAGCATCTTGGAGCTGACCATCAACCGTGCAGATACCTCCCAGCGATGCCTCCTCTCAAAATCGACTGGCTAAATTAGATCTGAAGATCGCAGAGACGTCAATGGTTTGGAGACTGCCTCATCAGCCACCAAAGTGCCATCTTTTTCCATTCCTCATACTCGTTCCGCTCGAGTTCAAGCATTCCATTCCCCTTTATTCAAGCCTAGGCCTACACTAGTCATTGTATCTCATCACAACGGTCAGAAATGAGCCTGATTGCTATCGGCGGTTCCCATCGACCGGATGAGTTCTTTTGCTCCCTGACGTATATACTAGGACGATGAGAAAGATAACCTCACGGTCATTGGATCCGCAGGCTCCCTTTTGCTCCCATTTTCCTCCTCTAATGCTGAAGGCATTATGCTTGTTGCTCCTCTTCCCATATCATTCTACTGTTGAAACGTTCTTCTCTTGGCGTATTCCCAGACATATGACACTCTCCATTCTCGCGGAAAGAGCGCACCAGTCCCCAGATAATCCCCCAATCACCCTTAACCTTTACTACGCGCGACAACGGCTCGTTCAGTTATCAATGCCTTGGTTTTTCTCAATGGAAAAACGTATTGCAAAATCAATCAATTCAGATTGGGAGTATTGATTCAAGATACTCCTAGTCTGAACTGATCAATTTTTGGCGACAAGGCTCTGGAGTGATGGTTGACGGCTGTTGCCCCGCTAAATCTTAGATTGTGCCAGACTTGGACTGTACTCCCGATATTCCATTGATCATCAGTTCCTTTGATATCCAACATGCGTGCGCTTGCTTTCACTGTAATATAATCTTTGTTTATACAATCTGCCATTCTACAGCATCTAACTCAATGACAGCCACAAGTGGTGCAGATCCGGTACCTGGCATTATCTAAGAAGCGCTCGATGTTTGGATTGGAATGATTCGTTGCACAGATGAACACCATGGCGGTCCAAGCTAAGTCGCCTACTACCATAGTACAACAAGTTGAACCCGGACCGGTGAGCTTTAGCCAGCTATCTGGGATTGTGCTTTGCAGAAAAGTATGTCTTGGCCGCCCTCTAGATATACGGGCACCCAAGCTATGAGCTATGAGCTAAAAGTTTATCAGATAGTGTGTCGGAAATGCACCGAAAGGTTCGAACCTTGCTAAGCACGAGTTTTCCGTGTATTCAGCGCATTTTGTTCCTCTCATCGTTGTACCCAACATGATGGATCGATGTCTCTCTATTTCTATCGCGAATGACACGCAGACACGCGACTCGCGAGGGCTATTGGACGGGGTGTTCAGTCTCTCATAGGTGGAATCAATTCTCCTATACTCACCTATTCGTTCTTAAGAAATCATTGTTCTTAACTCGATCGCCACCACCGAGCTCCCGTATCGTAGATGGCCACATCCTAGAACGCGAATGCGGGATGAAGCAAGTCGATATAACGAATGTTCCATCAGTAGCTACGGCAACTACTTCGGCCCTAGATTGATTGCATACGCGTGTCTCATCAACGAGACGTGTATGAAGCGCGCCTAGGAAATCAGTGATGGGTTGAGGCGGAGTTCGAAACCTCAGCTGCCCCGCACCACGTCGATTTTGCCTTCTCCTCCCCATCAAAAGCATCACTATCATCCCAAACGCATTAGAAAAATTTTGTCGAATCTTCCTTCGAGATGTCTAGCTCCATCAATAGTGGGCACTCGTCGTCTTGCTCTGGGCTGGACACATTCGCTCACCGTTCAGGGAACTCAGACGCGTTATCCACGCAGAAGTCCACGCAAGATGTCTCCGGAAACAGACATATCGTGCCAGACGCGTCAATGTAAGTCCCATCTCGTCCAGCCAGGATTTTGTGGCTGAAGCCAGCTTAGCAGCCGACGGCAAGTATCTGACACAAGGAGCAACTCAGACCAAGGGTGAGTCATATTTATCGCGGTAATAGCACGGACTGAGCTCACATTCTCTCTGAAGAAACGCACTGAATAGTCCCAGTCGTTCCCGCAGACTTAGCTTACCTACTACTCCTTCTTCTTCACCCCAAAGACCGAAATTCCTTCCATGTCGATTGATTTTGTTTCCTCGAACACGTCAGCTCTCTCCCCGGCGTGCCAGTGAGGGGACACGCCAGACGACAGAGAGGTTCGACGATCCAACCCTGGAACTGGCTATGAAGAGTCCGCTTCCAGGCGCGAAGAACGGTCGTGAGTGCTCCAGTACCAAAAGTGGCGTAGAACTGGGTCATAGTTCGGACATCGAACGTGAAGCAGTCTCAGGACCGCCGACGAAGGAATACTGCGAAACGGAAACAGTAGCACAGGTGAGCCATGAACAAATAGGGTGCGCCGTAATGCTGACTAGGTAACAGGAGCTACTGGTAGTTATTAAAACTAGTGCCTCGGTCGACGATCCAAAGCTACAGACTCGCTTACGACGAAGAAAGCGTGATCAGGACGAAGACAATGAAGAGGAGGGCCTCGATAACAA
>WSTO01000110.1:0-26977 GCA_019627685.1 Serendipita sp. 399 | reverse complement strand
TTGTATAGGGATAGAAATACAAAGGTCGCTGGTTCGTTTGCGACGCTGAGGTCAGGTTTGACAAGCCAGGCTCCGTGCACCCCTTTAAGCACTACCTCCACCTTCAAAGAGACAGTGATCTACACCTTGCCAATAGGGCTCTAATGGAAGCTGCTAGTGATGAAACGAACGTAGACTGGGAGGTTGTCTGGAGAGGGGATGGTAGAAAATTGTACACGCGCTTTGGTACGTCGTTGATCGGATGACTGCCATAGTGCCGAGGCTTCTGCTTAGCGGTGTCAGCTTCAGCGCCGGGAAGCAGCTCTGGAGCGCCATTTGTTTCTATCTTAGCGAGATTGGGAACCGATTGTCTCCTAATATTCAGTTGGGGAGCGAGTTTCGTTGGAGGGCCTCACGCGTGTTCCAGACGAAATTACTATAGGTCCCTCACTCTTCCCTGATGCAAATGGAGGACGCCAATATCTTGGTTCCGCAATGATTGGAGCCGCTGTCGTTCCGTGCAAAGTTATTCCAAATCAATCACCGGTATGCCGAATTCCTTGGAACGGGAGAGAAATTGAGCATTACGGCCGGTATACCATCCTTCCATTTGATTCAGATCTCATGGAATGGGTCTTCACGTCAAAGGGCCAAATTCCCCAGGGACGAGAGGCTATAGTCGCCGGTTATGAAGAGGGGGTTGGGTTGGTGCACCATGCAGCTACGAATCATGCGTCCGTCTACATTCCTGGAAAGGCTTGCCCGACGAAGGTCTGTGTTCACTTGTAGCTTTTGCTGTATTGACCGTGGCGTTTAGGGCAGGATGTGCTATGGCTTTGGCGGGAGAGAATGTTACAACACTGGGACTCATCTGATTCTGTAGGATATTGCTTTGCGATTCACTAATCACGACTCACCAACCACTTTCAGATGCTGGAAACAACCCCCTCCCTACTATAGGGACCGCCCTTTACCTTTCGATCATTCCATGTCCCAGTGACCATTATGTGTCGCTGAATGAGCCTAGATCTGCAGAAGAATATGTTGGTGTTCGCCCTGGTGTATGTGCGCCTTTGCCGTCCCATCGATCTGTAGGAGAAAACATTGTTCTTGGATAGATATGCAATTCCGACTGACATATACTTCAACAGCTCTCATCACGGGCATTCTCAGACGTAGATATAACCTCTCTATTTTGCTTATCATCGTACATGGAAGCACAGGAATCATTTGCGGTGATTCGGTTGCAGTCATTGTCTAACTGCTATGTGTGGAAGTCATTTGAAAGTAACCGACCTGTGCTATCCTGAGGTACGAAATGCCCGTGTTGACTTGCCAGGCTCCATTTTTTGGAATCCCAAGCTTCGCCCCGTCCTTGTTGATCGCCGCCTCCAGATATAGTGTATTGCGTCCGGACGTACGGTATAGCGCTCATGGGTGTCGTTGGTAATGAAAAGCGCGTGCAAGTGGACTGGGAAACAGTCTGGAGAGGAGATGGTGATGAAGTATATAAGCAAACTGGTACGCGGTATGTCTCCTGGGAGCTACGATCTGATCGCGTGCGATCGTCTTTTGATATCCAGCTGGACATCGAGTTCCAATGGAGGGTCCGATGACAGTCCAGGATGCCAGCGTTATAGGACCTTCACTTTTCCCTGATAAAGATGGGGGACGTCAATACCTTGGTTCTGCAATTTACAACGGTGGCGTGCACCCATGCAAGATTGTTCCAAACTATCCGCCACCGTGTCATGTTCCTTACGGTGATAAGGAGATTGAACATACCGGTCGATATATGCTACTCCCATTTGATTCAGACACGATGGAGTGGGTTTTCACGTCAAAAGGACACATCCCCGAGGGGCGAGTCCCTGTTGAAGGCGGTCATGAGGAGGGATATGGGGACTTGTACCACGCAGCTGCGTATCACGACGGTGTCTATGTTCCAGGGAAGACTTGTCCATCGTTGGTTCGTATGCTGGCTCCCAATTACAGTCTCTACGAGGCTAATATCGTGCACCTCTAGGGCGGGATGACCTTTTGTTATGCCGGAAAAGAACACATAGTGAGAGGAACTTATCTGCTTCTGTATGCTCGTACTCTATATCTTAATTGTTGGACGTCACTGACTGCGCATAGATGTTGGAAATACCCTCCCCTCCCACCCGCTGTTTCATGTTCCTAATCAGTTCAATAGTCAATTACTTGCACGTACGTGGCTTCAGCGATCCAAGCCTCTGGTAAGCTCGGGGATATTGAAGAGTGGACGGTTCGAGGAACAAGATAATTCATTCCGAGCTATCGGTGGACCGTCCATGTTCGGACCATGGCCTATTTTGTCTTGACAATAAGTCACAGTTGGAAAAGGAAACATTAACGCCAAACGTCGTGGTGGATATCTTGCCCGTCATCGTTCCTTGAAATTTGAAGTCCGCCACCGAGAAGTACACTCATCTCACTTCTCACATCCCTCTTCTGCAGCACGCGTCCTCTATTTTTGGTTATTACGTTGTTCTCAGCGACCGCGATATCTTCCAACGCTGAATGTGCCGAAATGAAGCTTTGCATTTAAAATTGGATAGACTTCCTAATGATCATGTTTCATCAATTTTGCTATCTACAATCCGTCAAAGGTAAGTAACCTTTAAGCTACTGAATGCGTTTTGAGATTTGAGGCCAGATAACCTCTTCGAGGCGGCCGAATCGACCCTTTGGGAGTCGTAGTGGGAACGCCTTCATGAACAACATGTGGCACAATCACGAGATGAGTGGGTTACCGATTCTCTGTGCAACGAATGATGGGAGGTGGTGCCGGGCAGCCAGGTAGCCACCTGAAACGGATATAAGCCAATGAGCGTTCGAATTTGCATCTTTTAGACGCTAGTCTGATGTCAGTTGTCAGAGTAGACTACAACCTTTCTCTATGGCGAGTACTGGGCCTTCGGGACGGTAGTAAGTCCGATACGGTGGGCGGCTGTGGCAGATATATGATGCTCGTTGAGAAGGAAACAAAGGAGACGAGACTGAACCACAGAGATCACTCGGAGGCGCATAGAACACCGATCAAGATGATCAGAGGTTTACAATACTCTCAATAGGTTCCGAGGGTAATGGGAAAGAGTCTTGATAGATGGACGCTCGGCGGAGGATGGAGGGTCCTAAGCAACCCTGATCATCCCCAAAATTGTATATATAACACAAAATAACTCAACTGACCAGGATTCTGGTTCGGGAGAGGTCCAACTACTACCGAGGGGGCAGCGTGCCCACTGCGAGAAAGGTTCGCTGAAACAGGTGAAAGATCCCCCCCCCTCAGAAGACTCCTCTCTATGGCAAACTAGAGATAATTTTCTCTGACGAAATTTCGAAACATGGCGCCAGACGTCGAGCGTGAGCTCACGAAACATCCCGTAATCCTCGGGTGGGCTTCTTTGGGTGGTCGATAGCGCCCAAGAACGACGTGTACAGAAGGCAACTTGGACCAGGAACCCTGAACGATCAAGCTCTTGTTCTCTCCCACTTTTTTACGACGAGAAACTAGGAGCCTGACGAAATTTCGTCTTCCTGTGGCCTCCCACAACGACGATCCTCACGTTTTCATGTGTCTCTTAACTTTTCACCTGCTCACTACCAAGCTTTAACCCTCTGCGGGGCCGTCCACGGGGAACCCCGGTGTGCGACGGCTCATGTGAATCCCACCGCCGGCCCATTGCTCTCCAGCCTCCACAGCGACAAACACTTGGACCCCGTCCACGTCTGCAGCTAACTCATGGCTCCAACTAGTAAAGACTCTTTGACCATTATCGACAACCGTAATGGGAAGCAGTACGAAATCCCCATTACCGTCACCCGGCATGACACCTCCATTCCCGCCTCAGCCTTTAAAGATATTGTTCACGTTCGTGCACCTACGACTAAGGACAGGGATAGAAAGACAGTGGCACAACAACAAGAGAAGCAAGGCCTACGCATTACTGATCGTGGTTTCTTGAACACTGCAGTGATCCAGTCGAGCATTACGTTTATTGATGGGGACAAGGGAATTCTGCGATATAGAGGGTATCCTATCGAACAACTCGCCGAAAAGTCGACATTTCTCGAAACAGCGTATTTGTTGATTTGGGGCGAACTGCCGTCCAAGCAGCAGTTCCAGATGTTTCACACAGAGGTCATGAACCACAGTACCATGCACGTCGACGCGGAGGAAATCTTTCGTTCGTTCCGATATGGTACGTTTAGCGTTGATTCCTATTGTCAAGGAAAGGGACTGACAAGAGTGGTGGGATAGATGCGCACCCAATGTCCATTTTGACCAGCGTTTTCGCTGCATTGGGGAGCTATTATCCGGAAGCGAATCCATCGTTACAAGGACAGAATCTTTTCACCCGAAAGGACCTCGCTTCGATTCAGAACATGGACAAACAGATATACAGACTTATTGGCAAGGCACCTACTCTCGCAGCGATGGCATACCGTGTTCGACAAGGTCGTCATTTCATTACCCCTCCTCCTGGACTCTCCTATACTGGATCGTAAGCAATTGTTAGTTCGATCCTCGGGCGACAGGAGACTGATACAATTATTCTAGCTTTTTATATCAGATGGACTGCCTCGGTCAACAAGAGTACAAGCCAAATCCGGTTCTTGAGCGCGCATTGGATATCCTGTTCTTGTTACATGCCGACCATGAACTCAATGCTTCAACCACTACAGTCTTACAAGCAGCGAGTTCGCTAACTGACCCTTATTCGGCTATTGCGTACGCGTTTTCCTTGATTCTCTGCAGAATATGACATTAATACGTCGTACGTGCCACCTACAGGACCGGCTGTGCATCGCTCTAGTGCGTACATTTCCCCGACTCTGTTGTCTGAAGATGCTGATTATTTATTCAGTGGTCCGCTTCACGGGGGTGCAAACGAGGCTGTTATTCGTATGCTTATCTCTATCGGTACTCCAGACAAAGTACCCGAGTTTCTGGAACAAGTCAAGAGAAGAGAGAAGATGTTGTCTGGATTCGGCCATCGTGTGTACAAGACTACCGACCCTAGATCATATATCATTCGAAAGACAGCGGACGAGGTGTTCAAAGTGTGAGTTGGATATACCCCTCTTTGATCCGCGCAAAGGGATTGGACTGAGATATCGTTTTATCGGTCATTAGAACGGGAAAGGATCCACTTGTTGAAACCGCTATGCGACTGCATGACCTTGCACTCAAAGACGAATACTTTGTGAAGCGCAATTTATACCCTAATGTAGATTTCTGGTGGGTACTCGGTCTCTGAATGCTTGCGAGTAGACTGAACCCCTTTCCAGGAGGTACGGATGATTGTATGTTGATTGGTGTATAATACTTACCGAGCCCGTATAGTGGATTGATTTACAAGGCTATGGGTGGGTATCCAAGACAGGTTTGGGGCCATCCGTTGAATTCTGACCAATTATCCTTGAAAAGGTTTCCCACTCGACTTTTTCCCAGTTCTTTTTGCGGTCCCTCGAGTCGTGGGCTGGGTGGCGCATTGGCGGCAGGTTCGTCGAACTCTAGGGATTCATCGCCTTGTTCTCACGCAGAACACCAATCGCGACGATCCATTTTTTATAGATGATGTTATCACCTGACGGTGTCAAGATATGGAGGCCTCGCCAGGTGAGTGTTGGGAATATGAGAGGGGCGATGCGCCAATTTGCTTCCGATAGATCCAATCACTGACCATCAATGTACAGATATATCTTGGTCCCGATGTTCGAGATTATCGACCCATCGAACTTCGTGAAGAAAATGGCGGTACTGAAGACCCGACGACGTCGCCAACAGCGGTATTTCATAGCGGGTCAGTCAGCGCCCAAAATAGACCTCGTTTGCGTATACTGATAGCATCACAGACAAAGTAAGCGGACCCAGCTGGCGACATATATTGGAAAGGCCAAGCTATGAGTGGGGAGGGAGGCTGTAAGGGAGTGGTGTGAAGTAAACTATTTTCTTGTTCATAAACCACAGCAAACGTTGAGAGTATTCGTGGCTGTTTTTCCTGCGGTCTTAATGCTCGCTGGGCTGAGTCGAAGAATATCAAACGCCGCCTCGCCGGCTGTTGCATTGGACGCGTAACGCCGATTGGGCGGCCATTGAGTTTGGTGGAAATGGAAATGACGGCTGCTGCCTTTTTTGATTGCCAAGGGCTGAGCCGCCTTCCGCTTTCCTTTGTGCTTCTTGTTCCCGACGACGACAGTCCAACGCGGTTTCCCAGCTGCAAAGTCTCCTTTCTACTAGCGGAAAAAATATCTGCAAGAAATTCACGCTCGCTACATCTCGACACTCGTTCCAGCACGGACAACAACCCCCTCCTGAGCCAATTCTAACAACTCACTCGTATTCGTACAAATCTACAACAACCATGTTCGCATTCACTACCCTCGCTGTCCTCGCACTCGCTGCTCTTGGAGCTCGTGCAGACATTGTCATCTCTACGCCTCCCTCCCTCGTTGTGGTACGTGCGCTCGTTCTCGATCCCACCCCAATAAGTCGCGGGAGCTGCGCCGCACCCCCATTATTCGCACCTCGCTGACTCCTCTGTGTTCATTTAGTGCCAGAAAGCAAACTTCCAAGTCACTGGCTGGAATGGACAAGGCTCGCTCTACGCCGTAGGTGAGTGAGAAAACGGCCAAGCCTCCGTGCTTGTTCTCGTCTTGCCCCCCTGGCACCCATCAATCCCCGCAACGGCCTCGGCGTTGCAATTTCCCGTTTCGGTTATCATTCTCGTAACCCTCTAGCCGACGTTCTAACCAACTTTTTCTCTTTCTTTTCGCCTTTAGTCGTCAAAGCCTCTGACCCATGCGGAGATGCCTTGTGAGTATCACGCGTTTTCCCGGCCACCTGCCGCTTACGGAATTTCTACAGGAAGGAGATTGATGTTAATGGTTCCTTTGATTGGACGGTTGACCTTCCAGCTGGTGAGAGAGTAATGGTCGCCATTGAGGACAAGGATGGCAACGAGGCTTGGACTGGAGCTGTGAGTCCAATCTTCGTGTCTCTTTTCTCTTGACCACTTATTGATTAATATTTTATAAATAGCTTGAGATTCAACCTGGCGATTCTAGCTGTGTGACCTCTGCTGCTGCTTCCTCCACCAGCTCCACCGCTCCTCGCACAACGTATGTATCCATATCGTTGACAGTGCGGAATTAATCGGCTGATTATTGGTATTATAGGGCTCGCGTAAACAACGGCGTAGCCAATGCTGCTTCCCCAACCGATACGGATGCCACTGGTGCCGCATCGCGTCCGATGGTTGCTGGTGCTGCTTTTGCGGGTATCGCCGCCGCTGTTGCCGCTCTTGTATTCTAGGGGTCCGCCTTTGGGATTTCCTGAGCGTGCATTTCTCAGCGTCCCCGTCATATGGAGCACTCACGCGTCATGACCTTCATTTCTTGCCTCACGAATTGCCTTTCCGTCCCCACCTCCTCAGTGCTTTTGCACTATCGTCATTCACTCGCGGCATTACTCTTCTATACAATCCCTACCGGTCGTGACGCCGCCTGGTATCATCCATCCTACGCCCTCCAGTAGCCATTACTTCGATCGACTCGCCCTAGTCGCTCATAGGACTCTGCACACATGTGCACGCACTCATGGATGTCGCGGTTACGCTTTTTCCCATCTGATGACGGTTTCATAGCGTGTCTGTGACATTTCATGGAACCCATCCGCTCTTGCACTTATTCTGGAATTTTGATCTGTTGACTCGGCATCTCCACTCCCTTTTTGGTATTTGCGATCGGTTTAGGTCGTTGGCGGTCCTTTTATCCCCCAGCTTCTATGGCCACTTATGATCCAAATATTCTCCTTTACTCTTCGACGTTGATATTCTGCAGCTCAGTGTGGTGTATGTGTATGAGCAAGTGCCAAGGTTCAGAGCCTCGGATGCATGTACCCTTAGTAGAAACAATGTCGACATACCCGTTGATTCTCTCTTTCCATTGTGTTTGATTCCTGTGAGATTACTACAAGATTTTGAACATCTCAAACGCCTTCTACGGTGCCAGACTTCCTTTGGTGGCATGTTGCGAGGGTCGTTCTCGCCACCACTACTCTCCGCCTTTGGTTACGCTCGAGGGCAGAAATGGCGTCTGTAGAGTCTCCAACGCCGTCTACGGTTTCGTTCCCGGGAATCGTTCGCTCGCCGTCCAAGGAGAATTATTCGCAACACAATAACAGTGGACACCCGTATGCGATCAAGACGACGTCCACGGCCGTCCTGAGTCGTTCCAACAGTCTCCAAGGACAGAAACGAGCTTCCTTGACTTATGTAGCCACCCCTGCGAGCACAAATGCTGTGCCGCTGGGACGTTCGCAGAGCAGAGGTCATCGACATACGCGGAGTCTCTCCAATGCGAGCGCGAATGGGACCCCGCCGCAACCGCTACCTTTACCCCCCAAGCGGAGAAATAGTCAAGGTGGTCCCGTCGGTGATGACTATGCGCCGCCTCCTACACCAAAGGAGGGCGCTATCGCCCAACTGCCGGTACGTTTCTTTCGTCCGTTCGTTCATCCGTCCGTTTCTTAGCTAGCAGCTTGTTGACATGTTGAACGATGATTGTTGCGTGTTGCTTTAGGATAATCCAAAGGATTGGACACCGATGCAGCTCTCCGTTTATCTCACGTCGGCTTTGAGATTGAAGGGCGGCGGCGCGATCCCTACCCCCGTCGTAAAGGACATGGCGGCATTCACGCTCAGAGCAAAACTCTCTGGACGCGTGTTCCTTAGATTGAGCGAGGAAACATTGACAACGTGCGTAATCTTTGGTGCCTGCATTATGAATAAAGCAAGACTGACGCTTTCATTTATCGGTCTTCAGTATGGGCGTCAATCAACTGTGGAGAGAGTCACTCTTGGCTGCTTCTCGTACCCTCCGAAAGAAAGTGCTCCAGGGTCGTATCTGGGGGTTTGGTTCTTCGGCTCAGGACGAAGAGGATCTGGATGCATCTGTGAAACGCGAACGCTCAAAACGGAGGATTCCGAGTACGGTCGAAGAGGATGCGTTGGAGGAACCGTCGAGCCCTAGTCCCCCACCTTCTGCAGGCTTTCGAGGCGGTCGTGTACTCGGCATGGTTCAATCGTTCGAGAGACGACGGAGCTCGAGTGGTTCTATCTCTGATGACGGCGATTCTTCTTTCGTCACAGAGTCTGCGAGTCAATCGTTTATCGATGCCAGACTTGAGAGGGAGTTGAGGAATGCGGGACTGTGGATCAATGATGATGCTGAAGATGGAGACGATATCGATGCGGGAGAGTTGTCTGCTTCCTCTTCTGACAGCGAACTGGTTATTGGACATTCGAGGGATTCGTCCAACGCTTCATCGCAGCCACCGGCGTACATCAGTCGCGAGCATTCTCATTCTAGTGACGATGGAAATATCTTGGGCGATGAGCCCACCATGGAAGACCTACTCTCCCAGGAAGAGAGTTCCATGAATTTGGGGAACGGCAAGATTACAAAGAATGGGACGTTGGATGAGGCGCCATCGTGGGGCGCGATGATGTGGGACAAGGACTATGATGTGATTGGAGGGACGGCAAAGAAGATTACTGATTTGCCTGAAGGTGGTACGGCCGCACAGAAATACCAGTCATCCTACCGATACATTCGACCGGGTGTCATCAACGGCGGAGAGCAACCTCGGATTCAGACCCTGTTTGGCGACGCTGACAACTCTAATTCATCTCCCCTCGCTTTCGACCCTGCTCCTGAACCTGAGCCTATCGTCGATCACGATGAAAAGGGCAACGATGAGGGTTCCTCGGAGTTGGACATTGCTCGTGGGCGGATCGAAGAGTATCAACGTCGCATAGAGGAATTGGAGAATCGGGTACACGAACTCGAGACGCATGGTGAGGACCGTGAACGGGAAGTGGCGCGGTTGAAGGATATGGAACAACAGTTGATCGCGTCCGAGGCAGAACGCCAGAAGAGAGCGGTAGAGGAAGCGAAACCAAAGATTGATCTATCGTTAGGAATGGATCTATATGCTAGGAGAGAAGAAGACGATGACGACGACGATATTGATATCCCCTGGCCACGCCCCGTCATCTCGCCCACCACCAATCGATCGCAGGTCAGCTTTCGGCCGATTGAATTGATCAAGAGCAAAGAAGAGGAAACCCAGCAACTGATACCATCGTCTTCGGTTGCAAAAGTGGAGACGGAGCTTGACGATCCGGAGGTACCAGATATAATCCCAGACCCACTCCTCTCCGACCTTCCCTCGTATGTTCTTCTCGTTGGAGTTGGAGTATGTGCCGTCGTCGTGCGCGTGCTCCTTCGACAGATCGGTGGCGACCGACGCTGAATTCGCTTCACTTCGTCCTTTTTATCTTTCCATTCCCTATTCTACGCTTTCTTGAGTCGCTTTGGAAGTCCCTTCGTTATGACCCATTTACGACGCAATTTTCTTGTGTTTCATCAGGCCGACAGGCTATTCACGACGCAATCACGACACGACCTGTGGCTTTCAGCTGCTACCGAATACCTCGTTTCTGGCACAATCAGATGCTCTCTGTCCAAACCGTCTTGAACCTTTTTGGCGACAGACTACGGTTCTAGCTTGCGAATCGCAAGCTCCAAGGTTTAGGCCTTCCTGTCAACCCTTTACGACTTCTCACGATGACACCATCTTGATGACATCTTGTTTTGTAACATACACGAACGTTATAACGAGACACTTGTTTTTTTTCTACGCAACAATCAACTTTCTGGAAAGTGCTCGTTCACAGAGGGGGATGAAAGGTTGGTCATGAAGGAGCGTTATTCATGGTCCATCCGGGGACCGAGAACTAAAGAGACGATACATTCTCTAGAAGTCAATATCACTACTTGCTTGTCGACCGCTCAACCCAGCCCTAGTTTCCAACCATTCAGACCGAGCGACATCCTTAAACGGCGTTGGAGGACGTTCTGTACACTTTTTCCAGCCTTCTTCGTCATCCTGCTCGAGTGTTACAAACCGGTTCTTCTCGCCACGTTCGAGCACGAGTTCGCTCATGCTGTCTTCCAGATCGTTCAGCTTCCTCCAAGAGGCAGTGTCATTGACCTGATCAATCACCGTCGCATTGGACACAAAACGAGGACTTTTAATCATGTCAGGGTGAGGGCTTTTGATCATGGGGCTCTTGAGGCAACTCTTGAGGTGCACCTTTGGTGAAGCCAAGAGAGGTGAGGGTGGAATCGTGATTGGATTCTGTGCAACAATGGATGCAATCTCCTCGAGAAGAGGTGAATGAGTTTCTGTTGTATAACTCTGAAAGTGAGCTGCACGAGGAGAGCTTGGAGCAAAACCAGCAGACGGCGAGTCTTTCCCATGACGAGCAAATACACTCGAGCAGTTGGGTCTCGGAGACCTGTTAGAATTTGGGGAAAAGAGCGGGCCTGCGAGTGTGTGGTAGTTGTGGTGGGTTACATTGTCTCGAGTGGCGGGCGATGTCTGGAGCGTGGCAGAGACTGAACGACGATGGGAGCCTTTCATCGAGGAAGCTGTCCCGGCTGCTGAAGGAGATGCTGAGAACGGAAGGGACGCTTTCAGCGCATGTTTCGCCCTCGTCGGTGACGCGAGACTGAAGGATAACATCGTCGAGGGAAGGTTGATTGTAGAGAAGTATAACTGTCTCGATAGGAGTGTTTGGTTGAGGAGCAACGAGTCGCCTGCGACGTTATGATGTGGTTAGAGGACAAGAATGAAATCCTGGTCGAGTGCGCCCGCTGTGGGGTTAAATAGGAAGAAATGATGACCACGATCAACATTCTACCGCTGTTAGGAGCATCAAACGTCCAAAACTCGAGCCTGGAAGTGGGAGGCTTTCATACACAATGCAAGCATGAATTGTCGGTAGCCGTTATTTTTGACAGCACTCGTGGCTGTGTAGCTCAATCCCCTTCAAATCCCGACCACAACCCCAGCGTTTCAGCAAACCCAATCCCAATAATTTCGAAGAAAAAATCATAGTAGTAGTACTCTTTAATATCCATCTTAAACTAGGTCCTCTCACTCCGTCATGCTTGTCAACGCTCGATGCATCGTTGGCACGCTTTGTCTTATCCCGCTCATTGCTGCGGTCAATGGCTTACAAGATCCAGCAAACTACCAGCTATCAAATCTTCGGATACGATATGATCGTAGACAGCTGTTTCCACCTGGTGAACGCTCGACCACAACGACCGCGACGCCATCGTCCACCTCGTCTTCCACTGTGGAACGCTCATCAACCTCCACAACCCCATGTATGTAATTTTGATGCTGTTGCTGCTATGGAGAGATGAGAACGAAAGCTCAAATGGTGATTTTTATTTTAGCGAGCACCTCATCTTCAACCAGCACCCAGCCCACTTCCACATCCTCAACCTCGTCATCGAGATCACTAGCTACATCTGCGATTGAGACGACTAATGATGAGGGCGAAATTGTCACCGAGGTGGTTACCGTGACCCCAACTTCTTCCGCGTCCGCGACTCCTTCGGGCGGCTCGGATGGCGGGAAACCTTCCAGCTCTTCCAAGGGTACTTTCATTGGATTAGGTGTGGCCGGCGGTGTAGCCGTGGTTGCACTGATTGGTTTCATCGTCTGGAAAATGACCCAGAAGCGATTCCAACAATTTGACAATGACGATGGTAAATACGGCCCCTCTTGCTCACACTACTATTCTTTTGATGCTGAAACAACTCCCATTCATAGGTGGGGACATTAACTGGCCTATGCCAAAAGACCAACTCCAAGCACCAGCTGCACCAAGCATGACGGCGGCAACAAACGCGACTTCTTCGAGTGTTGACCTGACACGAGATCCTTATGCTGTGCCACCGCTACCCGCTGGTTCCATGCCGTATCGTGACGACCCGTCGGGAACCGCAGCCGCCGCCTATTATGATCCTTACCGTGGACCCGTTCCTCATACATTCAACTCCCCGCCACCATCGTCTGACGGACATATGCAAAATAAGTACGGAGAGGCAATTCCAATGAGCACATACTCAAGCGGACGCCAAAGCCCTGGACCAAACACCATGGGAGGGGCTTACGACGATCCCTATAATCGAAGCAGAAGCCCTGGTCCTAACATGGCTTACGATGACCCATATGCATCCGGACGACGAAGTCCCGGTCCCTCAGTCGCGTTGGGAATGACTGACCCCTACGTGCGTGCTGGGACACCGACTGGCATGGTGGCTGGTGTTCCACCACCTCGTATGGGTACACCTGTTGGTGCTGGTTATGGCGTTCCTCCTCCTGGTCTGGACATACCCCGAACTGGAACACCCCAGGGTGGGTATGGTGGAGCGTACGGCCGAGCAAGCCCTGCACCACCTCAAGGCTTTGCCGCCCAACAACCCCTCGTGGATCCATATGGACGCCGCACACCGAATCCCTATGGACCATAGCGACTATGAACAGAGGGACCATCAGTCTCTATTCTTCGTTTGCATACACGAGGCATATTTTCATGCTTTTTATTACCCTTTTTTTTCTCTCTCAATCAATTATTACCTCCCATTGGTCTCGGGACTATCATGCTCCTTTTTTGGACTTATAGACACCATCCTGCCTCATTTCTGTTCCTCCGTCTGAGGTTCTCAAGGCAGGCAAACGCATCCACATGTACGGTCATTCTAATCGAACTCGTTGAAAGAATAAGGTCGTTTGTAAATGAGATGCACAGTGAGCAGGGATGTTGATTCCAGGGTAGAAATACAGGTGTCTATCATGTGATGATACTCTGATGCGCGGATGGAGCGTGATGGGACTACTAAGAGATCGTATACTATCGTAAGGCAACCTCGAATTCGTTGCGCTTTATTGCTCTAGAGGTAATGTCGACTTCAACTTCTCTTGCAGGTCTGTCCCTTTGAAGACTTCGTGAAGCACTTGAAGGACATTTTCGACGTATACAAACTCGATGCCCGTCTTCACGCTTTCTGGGACGTTCTCTTCGATGTCTGCTTGGTTCGCGGCCGGTGCAAGTATCTTTTTGATACCTGCACGATGAGCCGCCAGAATCTTCTCCTTCAACCCGCCGACGGGAAGAACTTGGCCTACCAAGGTGATCTCGCCAGTCATTGCTAAAAATAAATAAGAAGAGGAATAAGGTAAAGTGTGATCAATATCATTTGGTCGAGCGGAGCATTCCGTTCACAATAAAGACGTGATGAATCACTCACCGATTTCAGGAGACACCTTCGTCTTTGTCAATAATGACACAAAAGCGGTGAGAAGCGCAGTGCCCGCGGATGGTCCTTCTTTACCAATGCTCCCCTCAGGCATATGAACGTGGATATCACGTTCACTGAGTACCTGCTCCGTCGTAGACGATGTGATTCCAAGTTCGACGGCATGCGATTTGGCCCAACTGAGTGCAATTTGTGCGCTTTCGCGAATCACTTCACCCAGTTTGCCAGTCAGTTGCAAACCTCCTTTACCAGGCATGCTCTATTTGCGTTCAACAAAGAATCAGACAATATCGCGCTGTACGAATATGGTTGACACGTACCGTTGCCTCGATGGGCATGACTGCCCCTGATCCATTGCCTAAATAACCTAAACCAGTACTGACTCCGGCTGGGGGCGGAGCAATATAGAATCGATCACGATGGTAAACAGGTGGGCCGACGTAGTCTTTCAGATTCTCTGGTGTGATCTTGACATGAACAGTCTCGGGAACATCAAGTGGCTTGCGAGGTTCAGTTGTCACCGTCTTTTCCTCCTCTCCTTCCTGAGTTGACGAGACCGTGGCACTTTCTGGCACCACTTCGCCAGAGCTAGAGGCAGGCTCTTGTGTAGGAGCAACTTCTTTCTTGTCTTGGGTCGTCTCCTCTGGGAAAACCTCCTCTCCAAGGTCTTGAACAATTTTGAGGGCAGCCTTGCGATAGATCTAACGGAGATGAACAACTCTTGCAGGACAATCATAATATATGTACCTTTTCGATATGCTTCTTCAGATTGCGGACACCACTTTCACGGCAGTAGTACTTGATCAGCACGTCGATGGCTTCCGGATCCACTGTAACGTCCGCGTTCTTCAAACCGGACGATTCTTTGGCCTGTGGTGCCAGATACTTATCGGCGATAACAGCCTTTTCCTCAGAGACGTAGCCGCTAACTTCTAAGACCTCCATTCGGTCGAGCAGAGGAGCCGGAATGGTATCCAGGTTGTTGGCTGAAGGCGCTCATTAGTGATAAGAATTGACTATATGGTAAGGCTAACCTGTGCAGACGAAGAGAACTCTTGAAAGATCGATAGGAACATCCATACTGGGGAAATTCAGTTACGAAGGCAGAACCATAGAGAGCAATCTATACTTACTAGTGGTCCAAGAAAGCCGTGTTCTGTTCTGGGTCGAGCATTTCCAGCAAGGCGCTTGCGGGATCACCGTTATGGCCCCGTCCAATCTTATCGACCTCGTCTATCATAATCAGCGGGTTTTCGGTCCCGACTCGCTTTAATGCTTGGATGATCTTGCTGGGTAGTGCACTGGAGTGGCATTCAGTATGCACCAGTCAGGAGATAGGACCAATGCCTACCCAACGTATGTCCGGCGATGACCCTTAATCTCCGCAACGTCGGTTAAGCCTCCCACTGAGAAGCGGAAAAACTGGCGGTTGAGTGCACGAGCAATTGATTTGCCAATCGAAGTCTTTCCAACACCCGGTGGCCCGACGAAACATATGATTTTCCCTTCAACTGTACCACGGAGTTTTCCAACAGCGAGGAACTCGAGGATACGATCTTTGACATCTTTGAGTCCGTAGTGATCCTCGTCAAGAACCTTTACCGCGTGCTGTATGGAGAAATTTTCTGGAGTGTGTTGGCCCCAGGGAATCTAGTTCACGTAAAGTGAGCAAACAGTCGATGCTCACGTAGAATTACCGACCTGAGTGAGCCAGTCAAGATAGTTTCGAGTGACATTGAATTCCGATGCGGCAGGTTCAAGGTGAACCAACTTGTTGAGCTCCTCCTCGAACACTTTTCGAGCCACATCGGGCATCCGTAGAGAGTTGGCTCGTTCCTTGAACTTTTCAATGAGCTTGTCCTTGCCATCCGACTCCATCCCAAGTTCTTTCTTGATCATCTTCAACTGCTCCATTAGGTAATATTCTCGCTGCCTCTTCGCAATCTTGCTGTCGACATCCCGAGAGATCTTGCTTTGTAGTTGTGCGTTGATGAGCTCTTTCTTAAGGACCACCAAAGCCTTCTGCAATCGATCTTCAATGACCATACTCTCGAGGACATCTTGTAGTTCTCCAACTTCTCCTGTGGATACTGCAGCAGCGAAGTCTGCTAGTTTGTCTGGCTCTTCAAATACGCTTGCTGCCAACTGACTTGCAGAGAAGGCAGTGATTTGGTCCCGGAAGAGAGGATTCATTTGGGCAATATCTTTGAAGACGGAGACTATCTCCGACATGACTGCACGGATGTAGTGATTGTTCTTGTCATAGGGTTGCGAAGTCATATTGTCGACATTGACCAAAGAGATGTCATGATCGTGAAGAAACTGGGTCTGCAGTGAGACTTTGAAGTGTAGTTGTTATTACAAGAAGAAGATATATTGATTTGTGAGGCTTACATGGACTCGAAGCGGCCTGACTTGCTTCAGTTTCGAGTGCAGTAGTGGCATCTTCTTTCTCAACCTCGGCGACGTTCACAGTAGATGGAGCATTCTTCCCCCGACGTGGAACCAAGTCAGTTATTTTTATTCTTCTATGAGGATAGAGAACCACGGTGAGTGCCCCGTCCTTGTCATCTTTTGACCCCGAGGCAGGGAAGACGCTCGTGATTTGGGCAAACACTCCTATTTTATGCACCGAATCCAGATCCGTTATGGTGTCGCTATCACCTTCTCCAGCTTTGAGGAGAAATGCCCCAATATAGGGCTGTCCTCGCTCGAGCATATCTTTCATTGCAGCAACTACCGCCGGATCTTTGACAATGACAGCTTTATAGAATCCAGGGAATAACGGGCGTCTCGCTATGGGGAGTGCAAGAACCTGAGGATAATTTTCTGGTACAGAGAGCTTTGATATTGCTGAAGATTCGGTTGACGAGCCGTCACCAAATGATGGGGGAGAGCCCTGAGACCCAGAGTCATCCGAATCATCAGATGAAGGAGGTGCTGATGATGATGAACCGGATGAAGAACTCGCAGGGGGCTCGTCTTCGGAATCTTTCAGTGCTACCTGGTCCTTTGAAGCTGCAGGCTGCGCCGAAACGGTGTCTAATCTATCGTGAGAGGTATCTTGGGTGTCAGCTGCAGCCTTCGACTGCTTGGCCTTGTTTAGCCAGCGAGGATACGATAATGAATGAGATGGAGTTGGGAAGGCATGCTCGTACGACGATGAAAAAGCACGTTGTGGAGCATTTAATGAACTTTCTGTCCATGTTGTGTGCTGGAATGAGGAATTTGCGGAGCCATATGCGAGTTCAGGTCGCTGAGTGATATGTCGACTGAACGAACGAGTCTTCGAGGAGCTGCGAGAGACATCCTTGGACAGTATACGTGTCCTACTGAGCGAACGCATCAGATTTACGCCGTCTCCTGAGCGATGCAGCGAAGACGTAGATAGAAAACAGGTCCAAGCTTAGCCATCACTCATCAAGAATTCGACAGGATGACGCGGCTTCGCGGCGTCACCAGTCAAAGCATAAAAACCCAGTATATTACAAAAGTATGCTCTAAATCTTATAATCGACATTTACGTCTATAACTAGCCCTCGTGAGCTATCTTTTCGAATACGCGACTGGACTGCAGGAGACAAGCATTCCTTAACCGTAAATTTATCAGTTTCTTTTCCGAAGAACGTAGGGCTGTATAAGAGATGATTGCACCAGGGCCTTCCATAGCTGTCGCCACGACAGTGGGTTACCCTACAATTGGTGAGTCTATCGTGCTATAATGCTGATAATGAAAAAGCACCAACCTCTTCACGCGCCATCTCAATAAAGCAGCAGAGATCTTCCCTCCAAACGAATTGCTCAATAGATATTCTCCCTTTATATCGTTCTCGTCGAGAGTCGACGCCACCGAGAATGATAGAACTGGGCGACAGCCTCTTCGTCTTGATCCCCATTGATTGCAGTGCTTGAAGCAGTAATGGTGATATCATATCGGCGGATAAAGAGACGAAAAATCTTGTCAGATGAGGACTATGGCGCAACCCTGATGGAAGTTGGGTCTAGACCATAGTCAGATACGTATTTAATTTGTTCAGATTGACTTACAAAGAATTGAAGAGATTGGGTGAAGGCTGTTCCAGGAGCGGTGGCCATAACATGATCTCCGTCCGCACTAAAGCGTGTCAGGCAACGATGGGTCATGGCTTTCGGATACTCACTCCATAAATGTGTCCGGTTGAGCGATGTCCATATCTCCAGTGTCGCGAAGCGACTTGGTGAGGTGTAGGGCCATGTCTCCGGTCGATTGGGTCGCAAACTGGCTCTGCCTAAACAGAAGGATAAGTTGAATCGTGTTTTAAAAGTGTAATACATACCGCAAAAACCATGGGTGACCTTTGACATCACCTATTGTTGGTCGATCTGCTGGGTTTGGCGCTAGAAGAGTACAAAGTAAGGCTGATTTGTGTCAGTGAATAGAACACTCGCGCTATACATAGCCTACACTTTGCTGCCTGGCTAACAGTTGACCAAGGATGTTGTGTCCAGATGGAGCCGTTGACATAAGCCATGAACTCTGGTGACGAGACGGTCGCCTCGTCCCAAGGGGTTGTGCCCAATAACAGGGTAAATAGAATGATACCAGAGCCCCAAACATCTATCGGGGGTGCATCATAGGCGCCATCATACGCTAACTTTAGGACGTCAGTGAGATAGTACTGCGATGCAAGGCTTAACTCGCCTCTGGCGCGATGTACGGTAAGCTACCGCATCGATCTCGTAGCTTCCTCACGCTTCCCTTGTACTGAAATACTGCGCAAAGCCCAAAGTCACAGAGTTTGAGGACCCCATCGATGGAGAGGAGCAAGTTTTCCGGCTTGAGATCACGGTGACAAACGCCTTGGTCATGAATATAACTCTTAGGCAAATTAAATACCCAGGGTGAATAAGCATGGTAAATGGGCTTACCAAGCCTGCCATGAGTTGCTCCATATAGTAATGAGCAAGATCATCCTCGACACCAACGTCCGGAGCTACGAATTCATCAGTCGCGCACTATCTTCAACAAATGTACGGACCAATTTTGTCGAACAAGTCGCCTCCGTGTGCCATCTCCATCAGCAAGTAAGCACCGGGATTATACTTGGTCTGACCATCGTCGGGAACAAGAAGCGCGTCCTTGAGACGTATTATGTTCTCGTGCACCAGTGTAGAATGCACTTGTATCTCTTTCGTAACCACCTTTTTCTCCTTCTCGGGAGTGTTGCGATCCATTGCTATAACCTTGCATGCTGCGACTACACCCGACTTATCCATCGCTTTATAGACGCTGAATACGGAGTAAAAACGCGGTCGATACACTGTGGAACCGCTGACCTCGCAAACCCGCCTCCCCCCAACCGTTGTATCAGTCTGAAACCTACTTAAATGATTAAAACATCCTTGTTATACTTAGTCTCTTGCATACCTGCCACTGTCGGAAAGCCCTTGGAATCGCTGCTTGACATGGCTGTAACCAACTTTCAGGTCGGAGTTCGAATGTTGCCACTTGATTCCTCAAGCCCTGAAAACTTATTTAAGCAATCTGAATAATTTAGAGATACATAAGGTAGATGAAAAGCGTATATTAATCATTTATTTAGTAGGGAATCCTGCACATGAGTTTGCTCGCGACTCCATACATCAGAACAGGCTTGGGCCGAGGATAAACTGAGTCTGTTCCTCTGGAGATTGCTCTTGTGCACTAAACAATCTTTCGTAGACGGCATCTAGGGACCATTCTTCACTGCAAAGTTCATCAGGCTGTGGCGTCTGTCGTACGATATTGGGGGGAGGATCGGCCTCGGAAATGGGAACATCGATGTCTGGAGTGATAATCCTTTCAAGAGGGAGTGCATTATCCTCAGGGATTTCTCCGAATCGTCTACCCTTTTGCACCTCGGAAACCCGCTCGATTGACGTCTCATAGGGTTGGAGAATCCAATTTGAAGCGTTGTCTGTTTGCGCGTCTTCGTCAGCAGAGCAACGAAGATGGTCATTTGATACAAAATAAGCAAGTTCATCTCCTTTTCCGTCACCTATCCATCGAGTAAGGGGCTTTCCGAGTCCAGACCTATCTCCAGGCAGGCGAAGCATATCCAATCGATCCTGTGTGTCCCAGGAATCCCAGGAGAGATTATCACTTGGCATGAAGAGCGACGGTGATGCTTCGATTCGAGATCGACAATAGGATGTACTGTTGTCAGTCATTTCAGAACTAAAGGAGGTAATATCGTCACGGTCCGAGCCATATCCCCCCAATCGCCCGTCTATTGGAGGAAGCGAGTCCTGTCGAAATACCGTGGATTGTCGCGACGAAACTCCCAGGGGACTGGAAGGGAAGGAAAGTATTTCATCATCTATGGACCCTGGAGAGGAGTAGCCCGACCCGAATCTGAGAGATGATTCCAGATTTCCGTCTGTGTGAGAAATCCACTCTTGATGCATAGCGTCTTCATCCCACATTGAGCAATCGTTAAGGGATTCTTGTTCTTCAGGGAGGTGGTGGATTGAAGGCGAATGTCCAGGACCACTAGTAGATAGCTTTTCCATGTGCATTTTCGCAGGTGGTGGAGCAGCTTTTTCTATTCTTTTTGGGAGGCCAATCAAATCGCATTCTGATAGCTTTTTGTTTCTGATGGTGGCTGGGATATCTGAGGGCGACTTCGGCTTATCTGAAGGGTGATCATACCATCATAAGAGCTCAAATTTAAGGATTCTCTTTGCTGCATTGGCTGGGGGGTGTCTTGAATACTCTTCGGTGAGACTGCGTCAATCCTCCCGATCTGAGATGCGGGTTCGGTGGACGTGACACGCTCTGATGGGTTATTTGCGTGTCTAAAGTTGAAAATTGGTCTCTTTGGCACGTTGAAAGTTTCGATACACGTTGAAGCCGCGAGCCCTTTGGAGGTAAATGCGGTTCGACGAGAACCTGACACCGGAGCAACTCGACGATGCCTATACTTGTTTCTGCAATACTTCTACCCAGATATTCTTGGTATATCAGTGCCACGGCAGCTTACCTGGCTCCACCAGTATAATTAGACATTATCGTCGATTCCAAAGTGTGTTGGGGGAGCGTTCAACGGAGCCCTTCTTGGCTTTAGCTTCGTCGGTCATCTACCCATTCTTACAGGTTCCTTGACCTTTTGGTGGTATCTCAGAGTGCACTGTGTTTGAGATAGCCATTAAACGATCCTGAGAGGACAATCCGAACAATGCACAATGCGACTGCAAACATCAAGCACGAGTTACATCAACCTTGGACGTCCATAATCAGTAATTCACAGTCGAAAATGTATTAAATCATCTCAATTTGCATTCTCTAGCGACTCTGCTTAGGTCTGAGATCTCCAAGTTCGACATTGTAGGAGGATATAAACTGTAGCTGGAAGCTTTTGCATTACTACATCTATCAGGTCTCGAATTATCTAATCTAGACCAAGTCTCCAACGGCCTCAGGCGAATTGAAGCCCCTATTCAATCAGTCCCTCAGATATGGAGGAGCTCTTGATCCCCTTCTCTTCGCTTCATCGACGTAACTTCCAACCAAATCATTCAAGCTTCCTCACATCCTCTCAAGGAATCTCGCTTCTAACACACAACCAGAACCTTTGATTCAAGAGGTGAGATCACGCTTGCGATTTCCTTTCTTCATTTCCTCTTGAAATTTCTTTGAAGCTGATACTGTTACTTTCTTCTAGTGTCGATAGATACATTCAAATGAGTGCTGGTATCACTTTCGCGTACTATAAATTCGCTATACTGACTGGATGAGGAGGAACTTTCAACTGGGCGGATGAAGTGGAAGCACAGCTATTTCAGAACAATCCAGATGCGCTACAACCGATCGATCAAGACGATACAAATTGGTGGGATCTGCCGGACTTATCATACTTGCGTTACCAACTCTCGCCTCAGGGTTACTGTCAATCGTACAAAGGGCACTGAACCCCAGTATCGGTTTTATAAGCCTGGTGCCACTCGGCCATCTCCAATTTTTAATATACGCAGTGACGATGCGCGCTATGCTTTCAGTCCTGAGTCGCCACTGGTGGACGAACCAGCATTAGACGGTTGGGGTCTCGGAACACATCGACAAGAGAGACTCGAGGATAATGCATACCTGGGGGGACAACTTGGTGCTATTAGCGAACAAATACCCGAGTGGCGTCGAGATGCCCGAGGTCCAGATTCACCACCAATTTGGAGCAACCCCCCCAGTGGACACGGCAAGAAGAAGAAGAAATCCAAGCAGAGGAAACAAGACAATTATAACGCGTCTCAAACGGTCAAATCGGCTGACGAGTACGTGCTGGTTCACGGTTCTTCTGCTTCTAATTCCTGGGCATTAGGTACTACGAATCTCAAGCAATGAACGACCCGTTTGAAGCTTTGCTCCCTACAGCCGATCGCATACTCGAACCAACCAAAGGGCCAGAGGTCCCAGAGGAGTTGGATCTTTGGGCGGCAGATAAGAAGAAGAAGCAAATAGTCTACTCCTAGAGAAAGAAGAATGTACTTATAAACTGACCGAAACTATTGATAGGTGTTTCAAAAAGAGGTCTCTTCGACAAAGTATGGTTACAAGAGGGGATGATCCCAAATACATATGTACACCGCGATGGGCATCGCAAAACAGGAGGAAGTATAAGCTAATTGATAGTCGACATGAACGAGCAACTCATGATGTCAAACTGGTTGAGGGCGAGAGAGTCGAGATCAGTGTTTCTACGACCTCAACTAACCGTCCTACTTCGAGTTTCGCCAATGTTACATTCTTTTCGATTGTGATCGCTTCGCTGAGCGCAGGGAACGGCGTGGCGCCATATCCCAGCCATTTTCCTGGTGCGACCCCCAAGTGTCGATACCATTCCCTATCTTTGATTCCTGCCTCAGATAGGAAACCTTGCTCAAACCGACTCAGTCGGATCGAGATTTCCCGAACTTGAGATATAGGCGCCGAAGAGTGGAGGTCCGGTTCTAGATCCTTTAAATCTACACCGAGGAAAACGGGCGTCAACAAGATATTCATCCCAAAACCCTGAACAGAACTCACCGGTAAGATTTATAGGCACCTCATAAAGCTCAAGCGCCGGCGCATGCTCTGGTGCAAGCATGAATGCTTCCACTTCCATAAACACCCTCTCTTGACCTTCCGTCGTCATGAATGGGAACCGCTTTGGTTTATAACCGAGCTTATGGTTGACCCATGTCTTTATCTCGTGAACCATCGCATCCACAAATCTCTCGTGATCTCCATTGGCACGCTCCATCTGTTCTAAGAGCTTCTCTCTGACTGAGTCTAATCGAAGACTCGCTTCGAGAAGCTCACGGAGGGCCGAACGAAGAGGCGAGGTATCTACATCTATGCTGTTGGCAGATGCCAGGTTCTCGACCCTAATAATCAAGATGGATTAGTTGATATGGTGCCACCATAGAGCAAGGGACGTACCCCCGAAGATACTTGAGGAGTTCGAATGAATAATGAGTTGTATTTATCGGAAGGATGACACTCTCCGAGATACGCAACGTCATCAATCCAAGGTGCTGAGCAACTGCGACCTATACGAAAATGAGTAAGGTCAGAAGACCTTGGGTTACAAGAGCCATACTGACATGTTTGTGGAAGCCAGGATCAGCATACGTCTCTTGGAAGGTTTGCGAGTCGTAAATGGAGTGATAATGATATACAGCGTCGGTAAGCGTTGAGCCGAACCCCATATCTGTGCTTGCAATCTATAGTCACGTTAGCATGTAGGGAGACCTTTCAGATGATTGCTTACGCCTAGTCTTTGTAGCATGACTGTATAGTCGCTGCCACTTCCCAGTGCCCTCACAGGGATCTCAGCTTCCTCGACGTCCCGTTCCTCGGCTAGACGCTCAAGTACGAGCTCTGATACACCAGAGTCTGCGGCAGTATTAGGGCCTGTGAAAGGTCCATGGTCCAGTCTAGCGTCCCAAAGAGTCTTGGTAGAATCATAGGGGTGAGGTACCGAAATAGCTGCATTCATGACCAGGTGAGCAAGCGAAGGCGAACCTTTGAGGTTGTATCTGGAGCCCGACACTGACACATCTACGGCATGTCGCATCAGTAATTAGGTCAATACAGGTATCGGACGGACGAACCGAGGTTCAAGTAAGCCACAACGTGAGCCTGTATCCAGTCCTCGAAATCCTCCCCCCATTCTGTTGAGCCAACGAGACCGTACTGTAACCATATCAGACATCTTGCTCACATGTAAGGCACAGATGCTTCACCTCTTCGGCGTCCCAGCTAGCTAGGATAATGGTGCGAAAAGGGGTCCAACCTGTGCGAAGAAGCGCTCCAAGCCCACGAACCAGCTCATACATGCATACAGTCCCAGATGTAGGATCTGCTGCGCCCAATACCTAACAGCCACGTAGACATTATCAGCCAACTGTTCGCCTTCCTTTATCGGTTCTTACCCAGGCTACAATTAGGTTAGTTCAATGCGCAGAAATGCAGGACTGGATTGGCTCACCATCCCTATGGTTCCCAACCAGTACGGCTTGTTCTGAAACCATTCCAGGAATAATCGCCATGGTGTTATAGATAGGTGTCACTTTGTCGTCCACTTTATTCAACAAGCGAATCCTCGGTTTACTCCTGATACCGTCTTTGATCTCAATGAGAAGCCGTTTGGCAGTGTTCCAGGAGATCGGTAGCGACGGTATCGAAGGAATGGAGGTCGCGTCCACTCTCGTGGCATTCTTGTATGATGGATATCCAGGAGTGGTAGGGTCTCCAGGATAAGAGGAAATGAACTGGACGGAGCCTCGTTGAACAGACGTTGGATTTCTCGCTGGTCCATGCGGCCAGGATCGAAATCCATTCTCCACAGTGACCGCGGCATCATCATGAGGGTCTGAATAGATCAGAATGCCAACGCAGCCAGCTTCTTGTGCAGCCTTTACTTTGAGACCGCGAAATACGCCTCCGTATCTAACCAAGGCAATTGTCCCCTTGAAGTCGACGCCAGCCTGTTGCAACGAGTCAAAGTCACTCTTGCGTCCATATTTCGCATAGACAATTGGGCCAGTGACATCCCCGTCCTTTGACAATCCATGCCAAGTGGGGATAGCGTCGTGGTACCTGGCAGCGTCGGGGTCCGCAGGGTCTTGATCCTCTTCTAGATCTGCAGACCATTCTACTCCTCCATTGTCGTTGAGTATTTCCACCTTTCTCTCCAAGCCTGTGTTTAAGACTGGGTAATATGTATCGATCCATGCAATGGGTTTTGTGATCCGTCTCGGCACGGTCGTTGTACCACGGATTGCACGTTGTGATTGTCGTGAGCCAGCATCGAATAGAGGTTCGTCCTCTGGTTTGGCAATGCCCAATTCAAGCTGGAAGTGTTCGAGGAACATACGAGCCGTTTCGAGATCTCGCTCGCTCCCAGCCAAATGAGGAATGCTTGCATATTTTTGGGATGTTGCGATAGCTGACTCATTATTTGGAACTGCGCTATATTTACATCGTGAGCTCAAAGTGGCCGAGCCAATGGTGTTGTTGTTAGATATCGTTATCAGTACTCACAGGAAGGTTCTCTCGATCGTTTGGAGATTATAAAAATTGAGAGGAGGTCTTTGGAGTCGATGCAGTAACTTTCTGGTTTTATGGCGAAATTTCTCAACTCGATCCGTATACTTCAGAGTATGAAAGACGGCGACGAGGGAGAGAACAATGATAGCACAAGCCGCAATTCGTATTTTTCTCTTTCGATTCCGTTGGTTGGATCTCTTTGGAGCTGCTAGTGGAGGACCGGGCAAGGTTTGCGACTCGTGCGGCAGCTCTTGGTCATCCGAGTTCGTGGTCGTAACGTTGTCTTGGGTCTTATCTGGAGGTATGATGATCATGTCTGTGTCCTAAATGATGGTGAGATTTTCTGCTAAATTTTGGAGTCGTTGGGGCTGTTGAAGTGAATACGTCGTGAGCAAGGTTGGCCTCAGATTCCGTCGACTGCGGGCAGCTGTGGCTTATTGCCTCGGCGACCCGCATCATGCTCTGCAAGCTGCAGCATACCTTGGGGTCATAGACGATTCCTTGCAAGCGATTTCTCGATAGTCAAGCTCCCTGGTGTGGAGAATTCACCCTTGGCGCCCATGACTATCAGGCTTCTCCCATTCGACCGTCCTTTCCGACGTTGGATCCGACTTCAGACTCAATGCTATCCAAGCGAACGGAGAAACAACGCCAGACTAGGAACGACGCAGGCCCGAGCAGCAAAACCTAGCCAGACTTCCGCATCCAGATTCCAGAAGACTGATAGGAGGGCCCATACACCCGTGTTAAAATCTCTTCATTTGGGATAGCACAAGTCGAGAGATTGCTTAACTCGGTTTTATTCTGGCGAATGTGCCACTGCAAAAGTGCCTGTAGGAGCATTCTCGACAATCAATAGCTCATCCTTCCCCCGCACACGCGCATGAACGAGTTGCTGTGGTGTCGCGTGCAGATAAAAACGTGATTGGCCCGCGGAGACAAAGACGCGGGACACGCTCAGGGACTGGCTGCTGCAGGAATCAATAGGTATTATCTGCACCGGTTGGGATCTTGTTTCGCTCCCTACCAGTCTTATACCCAACTAACGACCCCACTTACGTTCTTCTGCTCTCCGATAAGCATATATGGTTATGTCCGGACTTCAGGACAAGATCTACGGTCGCGAAATTGTTATCACGCACCCAACGCGCAAAGTGAGTCCTGCCAAGTTATCTCAGTAGTAAACGTGCTCATCTCATGCATTGGCCAAGGTCATTATCACCGGTAGAGGTGGAAGCG
>WSTO01000109.1:0-27179 GCA_019627685.1 Serendipita sp. 399 | reverse complement strand
GTGCTCATCAAGGTGAAGGGCAAGTGCACGACTGATCACATCTCTGCTGGTGGACCTTGGTTGAAGTATCGTGGACATCTCCAAAACATTAGCCAGAACTGCTTGATCGGCGCTATTAACGAGATGAACGGAGAAGCCAACAAGGTTTTGAATCTTGAGACTGGCGAATGGGGAGCTGTTCCGGCTACGGGTCAATACTATCGCGATCGTGGCATCCAGTGGGTCGTCATCGGCGATAGCAACTATGGAGAAGGGTCGTCCCGTGAACATGCTGCGCTTGAGCCGAGGTATCTCGGTGGATTGGCGATCATTGTCAGGAGCTTTGCGCGTATCCACGAGACCAACTTGAAGAAGCAAGGCATGCTCGCGTTGACGTTTGTGGACCCGGCCGATTACGAAAAGGTGAAGGGAGACGACCGTGTGGACATTGAGGGTCTTCAAGACTTTGCCGAGGGGAAGAACCTCACGCTCGTCGCGAGGCATAAGGACGGTCAAGTCGACGTACGTAATGATTTCTTTTCTCTCTTTTTCCATCATTTTGAACCGCTCTTCGATCTGAGAAAACTGATTCGTCTTCATTTTTCATAGAGAATCCCATTGGCCCACTCGTTCAACCAGGGACAGATTGAGTGGTTCAAGGCTGGTTCCGCGTTGAATTTGATGGCTAAACAGAAGAAGTAAAATACTTGCGGGATGATGAGAATGCCATCATTAGAGGTAAACTCTCGTCGATTATCCACCCGAGAGGCCTGTTTTGTGATCCTCGCCTCTTCTCTTTGTTTGCCAATCCTCTTCGCCACAGTCCTTTCTCGCATCTCTTTTGTCCTTTGATAAACTTGCATGTATGATTCGTACGGTCCGGAATGAAATCGTCGCTCGTATTCATCTTCTTGTGCGTGTGAATTTCACGTTGAGGCGACTCAGACGGGAGTGATTTCTCGCTAAAGGTGGTGGGGATTGATACGGATTGACTCAATATTCTTTGTTCCATGAAACTCAAGTATCCCTCAGCGTTTGCTGAGAAGTAAGTCTGGCGATGGGTTGCGCTCATCGAATGTTGCTTCTCTGACCACACTTCATCAAGCCATATTACAAACATGTCCTCGACCACATTCAAGCCTAGTGGGATAGCTTCTGTGGAGATATCATGAACAATACTGGATGAGGAATCGCAGATTGTTGACGACGTCGACTCGTACTGTCGCCGCGGAATCAGGCTTCGCTCGAAACCGGGCCATTGTAGACTCTCATCTCACTCATTCAGGTTTCTAGGATTGAAAAGGGGATAGTGTATGGCTTGTTGCGCTCTAAGACGTTACATGGATTGTGACCTTCGGGGCCATCTCCTAAGCGCGATAATGACGGCTTATGCGCGGGTACAGCAAGCGAGCACATTGCGTCGAAGAGCAGTACCGCCCGAATCACAGCTCGAGTCGCTGGTGTTCTTGCAGTTCCATTTTTGGCCTTTTGTGTCGACAGCACTGACGACACTGCAAGAATAAAACGTCTCAATTAGTACGATCGAAGAATTCAGTTTGTCAGGGGACACATACTTTTCGCCGCTACACTTTACGGATGCACCGTTGTTGTAGCCTCCCTTGCAGTACTGCGTCGAGCTTTGGCTGTTGCCGTTGGCACTGATGATCCCGCAGTTGTTGGCCATCAAAAAGCCGGAATAGGTGTAGAAAGCACTGTTGGGGCCAGTGAAATACTGGGTCTAAAACAAAACGTCTCGTCAATCAACCTGGCAAAGGGGGTGTAACGCCGAAGCAACTGCTCACCGTCTGTACTCCGACCGCTGTAGACGAAACGACGTAAGTCTTATTGAGATTCTCTCCTTGAAATGACTACTCACCCATTTGACCGGGAGCGCATACGGCAGCGGTGGGCTGAATCATCGTCGCAATCAACGCGAGGACTCCAGTAACGAGTGATTTGACAAGCATGGTAAGAATCTATCGCAATGGATGTTCCTCTACAGGTGCTGGAGTACTCTTGGGATCCTTCAAGGCGGTTTTATAGCATTTTTGCACGGTGTTTGGCTGCCGGAGCGAAAAATTTGTCTCTGATAGAACCATCCCGATGTCGGAAAGGTAGCACACGGTTTTGGGTTGGCGATATAACAAGAGGTTGTACACTTGACAATCGTATACAGCCAGAATGAATAGAGAGAAATTAAGCGATGCGAGTTGTTGACAGTTTGAATTTAGTTGAGGTCCGGAATTTTTCCTAGAAAGACCCCTGGAACAGATAAATTTGAATGCTCGTTGTCTAGTCGAGGCCGCTCGCGTCCCGCCTTCCAAATAGCCAATGACCGATGCGTTTGAAGGAACATTCTGGATATAACTAATAAAAGAACGAACGTTCCGGGACTTTGAGCTTTCCGGATCTCTCAATTGATGCCCAATATAGTTTCATTATACCGTTGATTGATCTGACCACAGTGTGTCGAGGATCGAGAGGACGTCCCTCGAAGGTGATCCCAACAGGATTGTCTGTGTAGTATTTGGCCGGGAATATCTCGACTCCGTCCAATAAAGGAGAGGTGAGTGATCATAGATTCGATTGAGCTGCGAAAAGGGTCACATTCTTTACCGACATCCGCCTCGCCTTCCTCTTCGACCTCGCTTTGTTGAGGCGTATCACCAACGTATCCAAAGAATTCCTCCCAGGCTCAAAGGAGCACTTTTGAAGACTTAGTTTGAATGGGAGAGCGCATAGCCGTCGATTCAGTCGACTTTTTCAACCACAAGATCGATCCAGTCTTCCCTCCTTAAATTCGGTTTCGCTGCAGTCCCTCATACTATGTAGTTTGTCCTGAGGACAGAAGAGGATAACTCTCAAATGGGTTTTAAAGACGGACACGATGCGGCTCATGGTTGCTATAAATTGACGAGCAAATCGACTATCGGTTGACGGTGATATGGGCAAGGAAAGAAGAAAATGGGATGTCGATTCGAGTAGGAAATGGTTGATGGCCAAATTCTTATCTCACACGAGAATTACAGTACGTAAACGGCAATTCTTCATCGAGGTGCAAACCGAAAAACACTCTATTGACGTACAGACGGGTTAAACGGGTGATTAGATGAGGCCAAGGGGATCGTCGAGATGAGCTATTACACGTCGGGGGCCTCTTCACACCGCAGCAACGTGCAAACTCATCTCATGCACGGGAACAGCAAGCGAGAACCCATCGTCTAAAAGCAGAGCCACCATAGTCACAACTCGAGTCGTTGGTATTCCAGCAATTCCACCGTTGGCCTTGCGTGTCTACAGCGCCGACGACACTGCAATAAGGAAGTCTCGTGGTCAGTACGGGCGAAGATCCAACTTGCGAGGGGACACGTACTCTTCGCCGCTACATTTTACGGATGCACCGTTGTTGTAGCCTCCCTTGCAGTACTGTGTCTCGCTTTGGGTGTTACCGTTTGCGCTGATGATCCCACAGTTGTTGGCCATCAGGAAACCCGAATAGACGTAGAACACATGGTTGGGACCAGTGAAATACTCGGTCTACGCAGCGCGTCGTCAATCAACCCGGCAACAGACGGTACAGACGGTGTGATACCGCAACTTCTCACCATTTGTACTCCGACCGCTGTGGACAAAGCGACGTGAGTTTTACATCATTTCTATTCTTGGAACGAGTCCTTACCCATTTGACCAGGAGCGCATACGGCAGATGTGGGTTGAATCATCGTCGCGATCAAAGCGAGCGCTCCAGTAAGAAATGATTTGGCGAGCATTGCTGAAGTTCACTCCAGGTTTTGTCGTATTTCAATTCCTGTAATGCTCTTAGGATCTTTCAAGGCGATTTTATAACATTTTTTGCACGGTGTTTGGCTGCCGGAAGGGATGCACGACCTTTAATCGAAATACCCTGACTTGTCCGAGGGGTGGGAAACGCCTTTGAACTGGCATTCAGTCATTATGTTGTGAAGTTGACAGTTGTAGACGGCTAGAAGGAGTAAAGGGGGAAAATACGTGAGGCAAGTTGATAGCTTCTATTTAGTTGTAGACCGAGCTTTTCGCTAGAAAGTCCCCCTTTGAACAGAAATCTAGGGCGACCCCATCTTGAACAATATCGAACGTGACCGATGCATCTTACGGAACGTTCTGATGCGCCAAGACTAGGTACAACTTTCAAACGTTTACTCCCTGACTTCAATCCAACAGAACTATCATACTATTGTATCACAACGTTCCCGAGATGGTTCCCAACAAGCATACCTATCAATTTGTTGCGGACATTTTCGATCCCATCAAAAGAGTGGTGAGGGGATATTGATGGCATCGACTTGATTGAGCTTCGACGCCCATAACATCCAATAAAGAGTCCTGCTCGCCCCGTACTGGTGGCTTGAGCGCTTGAGACGCTCTACCTCGGGGCACCTTTTCGACCTCACTCTATCGAGCTTTATTGCCACACACCCATGAAGTCGCCACAGGTCTAAAGAAACCACTGTGGGAACTTATCATGGGTGATTATGGACAGGAGACTCCAGTTTGTCGATCGTGTCGACGTCTTCAACGGTCTTTAACTACAGAACCAACCATTTTTCGACTCACAGTAGCCCCTCATACCCTTACTATTATCTCTAAGACCGAAGGAAAATACTTTTCAAATCCGTTTTCGGACTGACACGGACGCGGCACATGATAGCTTGAAGCTGCCAAGTAATTGACTAGGGTCGATGGCGATTTGGGCCAAGAAAAGAGAATATGAAGAAAATTGGATGAATAGCGATTGCTTTGAGCAGAAAAATTGGCGGATGGTCTAATTCATCTCTCATACAAGGAAATGCTTCCGTCGAGGAGTGAGTGAAAGGGGCGTAATCATCAAGAATCGATATGGAAAACGCTCTACGGGTGCACAGGAAAGGCTTAAAACGTGAGTAGATTAGGATGGTGGGGCCAGCGAGATCAAGACGTACCCCTTCAGAGGGCCAGCTTAGACTATGACAATTCGTACGGCTATCTTACGCACGAGAACAGCAAGCGAGCACATGGCGTCTAAGACCAGTACCACCCGCGTCACAGCTCGAGTCATTGGTGTTCCAGCAGTTCCAATGTTGACCTTGTGTGTCTACAGCGCCGACGACGCTGATTATAGGAAAATTCACAATCAGGACGGTCGAGGTTTTAACTTGCCAGAGAGAGACGTACTTGTCACCGCTGCACTGCACGGATGCACCGTTGCTGTACCCTCCATTGCAATACTGGGTGTCGTCTTGGGTGTTGCCGTTGACGCTGATGATTCCGCGGTTGTTGGCCATCAGGAAACCGGAATAAACGTAGAATGCGCCACTGGGACCAGTGAAATACTGGGTCTAAGCAAGTGGCTCGTTAAAATCAATCCCCAACGACGCTGTAATGTAGCGACTCACCATTTGTACTCCAACCGCTACAGACAGAAGGACGTGAGTAATGCGACAGTTGTATCCATGAAAAGGTGCTCACCCATCTGGCCGGGAGCGCATACAGCAGATGCGGTTTGGACCATCGTGACGATCAGCGCAAGGGCACCCGTGATAAGTGGTTTGAAGAGCATGATAGGAAGTAGGCGAAACGGTAGTAGCTCTGCAATTGCTGTCGCTCTTTCGGACTCTTTCCAGTGGGCTTTTATAACATTCTCGAACGGTGTTTGGCTGCCTGAAGAAATCTATGTCTTTTCAGTAGTACATGTCAACGTTCGAGGGTAAGAAAACGGCACCTGACCGGCAAATTTTTTCAACCTATTATGAAGCTTACGGTAGTATGCAGCCAGAAGGAGTGAGAAGAAAATAAACGAGGAAGGTATTTTAGCCTCTGTTCAGTCCAAGCCGAGAATCCGCCCGAAGAGGGTCCCGGTCGAAACGGTTTTGAACGCTCGTTGTCAGTCCAGGATAGAGCTTTCCGTTGTAAAAGGTCGCCAATGACCGATTGTATTGAGATGTCAAGTCGATTCAATATGGGCATCTCGCGCGCGCCCTGATGGTTTGAGGCAGGGGCGAGCAGATGATACATCAGTGGCTTGGCGAGGCAAGGTCTGGGATTTCGTTCCTTGCATCGTATTTCTTGGCTATGTTTTCTCATCGTTGTTGGAACACCATGCGAGATAAATAGTACTACCCACTCTAAGGATATATTGCAAATAGTAAGCTGCTGGTAAACTACGCTTTGGAAACAGTTACTGAAACAAAACTTGCATCGTGTATGTATCGTGGTCCGTTGTCGAATGGTGACAAAAGTAACATGATAGGGGTAAGCACAACAGGGGCAAGCCACCGTCCGCTTTGCACGGAATCTGCTTCAACCAGCAGAATATTTCGGACCGGAATGCGTTCAGTAAAGATTGACCTTCCGTTTGAAGCGGACGAAGCGAGTCTCGAATTTCGTTAGAAGTAGGAGTTTACACTTCCTGTCGCCTCTTACCCCTCTCAAGCAAAATTGGCAGGCACCGGGCCAGCCATCCCACGTGCCCGCCTCAAAGCATGGCTGAATAGCCCGACGTATATATTCTCCGCTAACTAATTTCGTTCAATCAAGCATTTTCCTAATGGAAAGAAGCGACATCGTGGTCCCTCTGTGGCATAATAAATCCCGTTGAGGGAGATTTTAGGATGGAAAAACAACACATTGATACGGAGCAGAATATCGAGTTCGAGCCTATGAGGATAGCTTATTGTGATCAGCTGAGCCGTGATTGAAAAAATATGTCTCGCGTTCCGCTCTCTGAGCGAGTAGTATTCAGCTAGTCGCTCGTCTTGAACCGGTGTCTTCTCGTGACTTAATTCATTCACCAGTAATTCAACGTTTCACTTTTTATCCGACAACGTAGAAGGCAAATAAAACAAGAAATGGAACGCATAGCAATCAATTGGCGTAGGAAATCGGCGGATGACCCAACTTCATCTCTCATATAAGATCTTGCCTACATCGATGGCTCAACAATCCGTCGGACCTCCATTTAGAATCGTTCTATAGACACACAAGAGGGGGCGAAATATCAATATACTGGAATAAAAATACCGGAGAGATGAGAATTTACCTTTTCGAAAACCATTCCAGGCCTCGGCAATGCGTTCTAGCGACTTTATGCCCGAGAACAGCAAGCAAGCACAGTGCGTCGAAGAGCGGACCCACCAGAGTCGCAGCTCGAGTCGTTCGTGTTCCAGCAGTTCCATTTCTGGCCTTGGGTGTCGACAGCACTGACGACACTGCAACAGGAGAACTTGCAGTCAGTACGAGTAAAGATCCAGCTTGCCAGGGGCTACGTACTCTTCGCCGCTACACTTTACGGATGCACCGTTGTTGTAGCCTCCCTTGCAATACTGCGTCTCGCTTTGGGTGTTGCCGTTCGCGCTGATGATTCCGCAGTTATTGGCCATCAAGAAACCGGAATACGTATAGAAAGCGCTATTGGGACCCGTAAAATACTGGGTCTAAACGAGGATTCGTTAATGGATCCCAAGAAATCTATAATCCGGCAGCGCACCATTTGTACTCCAACCGCTACGAACAAAGTGGCGTGAGTTATATGACGATCTTATCGTAAAGCACACTTACCCATCTGACCAGAAGCGCATACAGCAGCCGTAGGTTGAATCATCGTAGCGATCAAAGCGAGGGCACCGGTAATCAGTGATTTGAAGAGCATGGTAGGAAGTAGTCGAAGTGGTGAGGAGCTCTGCAGTTACTGTCGCTCTTTCGAGGTCTCTCTAGGGTGCTTTTATAGCGTTTTCGTGCGGTGTTTGGCTGCCTGAAGTAATATATGAAAATGATTTGAAACATACCAACGTTCGAGGAGTGAGAAACGGCATCCGACCGGCAGTTTTTGTGACTCTGTTGTGAAGTTTACGATAGCATATAGCTAGAATGAGTGAGGGCAGAATAAGCGAGGAAGGTGTTTTAGCTCTCTGTTCAGTTCATGCCGAGACTTCCCCTGCAGACGGCCATGGTCGAAAATTTTCTGAAAGCTCGTTGTTCAATCCCGGTCAAGCCGCTCCGTTGTGAAAGGTCGCCAATGACCGGTTGCATTGCGATGCTAAGGGGTTTTACTATGAGCATGGGGCTCCCGTTCAGGCTCCATCATCGTAGATAATAACGGAAGCAGGTTCCAGTTTCCACAGATAGATAGACAGGATCGAGTCTGAGATATCGTTCTTATTTGTGTCTCCTAGCTATACCTCCTCACTATTCCTCCCATGCTATATATATGGGGTGAGGGGCTATTACTGGATTTATCAAGATGTTGCGATTGTTGGTAAACTGCGGCCCGAAAATAGCTGCCGAAGCAACCGCGCATTGTGTGGGATCACAAGACCCAGGGACGAATGGACGCGATGGCACGCAGAACACAACAGGGCCAAGTATAACAGGGGTAAGCCACTTTCCGACTTGCACGGATTCTGCTTCACGAACCTAATATTTATGACCGAGATTGAGCCAGTACTTTGAGTCTCCGCTCCAAGCGGACAAGGGGAGTCGCAATTCTCGCGGAAGTAGGTATTTGCGTTGTTGTCGCCCATTGTTGGTTTCCAAAAAGTTTGGAGGGCCCCACAACGGCCTCCAAACACACCCAAAATAGCTCGACCTGTGCATTTTTTGAAATTTATGGATAGAGAAGCAGCACAGTATATCTGCCTACCAATTGTCGATAAATCGCGCGTTTGAACTCCCCGACACACAGCTCGCCACGGTTTTTATAATGCACTCCACTCGCAGATACTCCGAAACCGACTCGACTTCTCTGCCAAACTGGCGCTCCTCGATGAGGTTATCGCTCGCCCCCGCTAGGAGTCACGTTCGGAGCGCAGTGATAAAGATCTACGTCCAGATATCTACTGAAGTACGTTTTGTGACTGTTTTATAGCCCGTGGTGCTTTAGAGATAGCGAAACAATGGATGAGTCGTAATATAAGGCCATTGAAGGAGAGTTTGAGTTGTAGGACGATACATCCACGATAAGAAAACCCATGATTGTTGATTCATCGAAATCACTGAATGATAAAGTTAAGATACGGTCGAAACGACACTCCCTTGCAATGATGGAGAAGCCGCATTCGTATGTGGCACTCAACTGACCTTCCATTTTGGACCCGCACCTTCTTGGCCCCACTCATTCGCCAGGATCTCGAGATCAAAATACTATCTAAAATGTAGAGGAGATTCATCGAAAATTTTCTGTTCTTGTTCCGCTTTGTACCACAAATTTTTATCATCGCGCTGAGCAGATATCGATCTCGAGGATCATTTGGATGCGATATTTCATGATTTCTGATAGAGCTATCAACTATTTGATTCGTTGTAATACCGATGAGCAAGCTCTCATCCTCTCCGTGCCCTCTTGCCAACCCGCTCGTCCGCTGCTTCCTTCGCCTCCTCCTCCGCGTCTCTCTTGCGGCGTATACCGGCAGTGGTATTCACCTGGGTTTTCTTTCCGCTCATTGACGGCCGAGACGAAGATGCCTTGTTGGCTGCAGCCGCCTTTTTGCTGAGCTCATGGAGTCGTCGCGCTGGGAATGAATGACAATAAGTCAGCTTATGTGATATGCAATAGCTATAATGCGTACCTATCTGCTCTGGCTGGGAGACTCCATCGCATCGCGGTAAATCCAGATGCATCTGGATTATGTGCCGTCGATATGACTCCCAACCCTCGACGCGGACGTCACATCGTGCGTCCCTCTCGATCCATTGTCCATCCCGCAAGTCGCGATTGAAGCGACAGCGCCTATAGCTTCCCGATAATGTGCATGCATCCGAGGGGGGCACGATGAGGCGGTCAAGGGTTTTTGTCGCAAGCTTTGGTAGGTTCGCGAGGCGGGCGTATAGAGCGAGAGGGTGGGCATATCCATCCGTGTCCTTGGCTTTGGATGCAGTCATTACGAGGAGCATGAATGATTTTGGATATTACGTACGAAGAGTTTCGACAGGCCCTCGCTCCCGTCTCGTCCTATTGGACACGCGACGGTGGATCCACTCGTCGGCTCGTGATTCTTCCCTGTGAGAATCCCGTAAAAGCGTAATGGTTTCATCGTCGCTGGAGCCAGCTGCTTCGGCCAATTGTATGATCAGCACACTCTATGTAGTAGGGAAAAATTAACGTCACCTATTTCCCCAGCGGCAGGCAGCTCGACGCTGGGCCACAGTAGTTGGGTGTCGATAGATGGCCCACACGGGAGCTCATCCTCGACCGATGCAAATGACGTAGAGCCAGAAGGAGCTGAAGGAAGTTCGGTCGATGCGATGGAGGTCTCAGCCTCATCTACGGTGCTGATAACGGCCATAGATTCACTCTCTGCCGCGTCCAGAGCTGCATTGAATCGTTTCCACCAGCTGGTGCTACAGGTCCATGTCAGTGAGAATTGGTCCAAAGGGCACGTGACGTACGAAAATGACTCTGGGTTCGACGTTCTATCAGTGCAGAAGCTCGTCAGGGTCGTCCTCCAGAATGGCGTAGTGATACTCACGATGTCGACAACTCCGACCATGCGCACGAATTGACGAACGCGCCGTCCCACACAAATTCATCGGGCGTAGCTTTGAGGTTGAAAGCCGCGAGGTCAGAGTCGACGAGTGGCGAGCTGATTGAGAAAGGGGATGCCATTTGCGAGCGGTGGGTGAACGACTTTCACGAGAGCGAGCGAGGGGAACGGAGAGGGGTGATTACGAAGAAGCTGAGAATTGCTCACTCCTTGCCTTTATAATCGAAGGAGCTGACGCTTCGTGAGAGTGGAAGCCATGGATAGGGGCCGGCGCCATCAAGCACTCGGTGGGGGAGGGCACGAGGTGGTCGTCAGCCAACTTTCCAGCGTCGCAACTAAATGAACGGGATTGCCTTTCCTCTATCGATTTCGCATCGATTCAACGAAAACGAGGCGTGCAGTCCGCTTGCCAGCCTTGGAGTGGTCGCTTTGTCCAATTTCGGTTCCGGAACTGGAGGGTTCTGTGGAGCGAGGCGGCGACGCAGAACGCATCCAAAGCATTCGATCCACCCCGTTAATTACGCTTTCCTGTGCCCAAGGCATGATCAGCCCCTATCTCTCGGTCGAGTTCTAGCGCCTCTATGTCTGTACGTACTCTCTGCTTGACTTGCGATACAATTTCCACTCCTCGTATAAGCTCTTCAAGACATTTCGAATGTGCAGTCTTTGTTTTGGCGTAAGTATTCAAAGGAAGTAAGCCGGCTGGCCTGACCCTTTGGTTTGGGCCGGTTCGCTCCGGCGAGGTCTCCCCGTCAGCTCACCATACTCGACGTTGATTCGTTCTTGCAAACCGTCACATATTGCAATTGTCATTTACATATCGGCTCCTTCCGGTCGAGTTTCCAGGTCGGTGTTCGCCTCCTGTCAAGCCTCCTCGAATATTTTCCCCTTCAGACTGACTTATTGCTCTTAGCTCCAACAAGAGGATAGTATCCCATTCACCCGAAATGGCTGTAAGACAATCTCGCGGCTCCGCCTCCAACGCGCATGGTCGAGTTGACACCAAGTTACTGTCCGACAAGTTCAGCGTCCGTATACAGTTCATTTTTATTAGATGTAGATACAACAAATGCCTATTCAAAAGTCTGCTTTAGCCTCTCTATGATCGTAGTCCGCTAGTGGGTAGCCCGCATCATGAGCTTGAAGGTCGTCATCGCTATAGCTGATCAATAATGACAGCCGCAAAGGGATGTCTTCATACACGATATCCAAAACGTCGGTATCCTTGATGACGCCAAGACCCAAGCCTTTCAAGCGAGGAAATCGCTGAAGGGAATGAATATCGAGTTGACAAAACTCGTGGCGTCTGTAAACAATCATATAGAGACACATGACAAGATTTTCGACGGTGAAGGAGTCCTTGTGGAGAAACCGGAGGAAATCCTTGTAGTAAGCCTCACCGACTCCGCCACTGACGATCAGTGAGGCGAGATTTGATGCCACCCAGCTTTCGAAAGGTATGTATCCTTCAGATGGCTTCTCTTCGTCACGTAGATTTAACGCAAGGCGCAGAAAGCGCAGACGAGGCAGATGAAGCGCGATTACCATCTGCTTGGCCGACAAAAAGTAGAGGTACAAGTGAGTGAGACGTTCGAGAAAGGAATGAGCTGCTGGTCATCCGCTTATACCTAGTAGGCTAGACTTCCCCCCGAATGCAGTCAAGAGCGGCGCCGTATTAAGCAGTATGACCCGGGCATGCCCCAGTTTGAATAACGAGTCGAATTTAGGAATGATGCCACCGGAAATACCTATCGCCTCCGCAGTCTGTTGAGGGCATCGCCCGCAACAACACCGCCAGGTCGGAAATTCGATTCTTTTAGCCCGACTGAGGTGGTATTCTGACGGGTCTGTTATAGTAAGAAACTTGCTGACCACGCGATCGATTCCGAAGTTGTCAAGAATTGCCCTCCAGGATCGACAGACGGTGCGCAAGGGCCTCTTGATGTCTTCTACTCGCCTCTACTACAATGTAGCTTCACATCCACTTCGGAGGAGGGCGGCGTCTTCGAAGACAGTGTTGCAATCGTTGGGCAGTAGCCATGTCCAAAGTGCAAAGGAGAAGATATGTTGCCATATTTCAGTGGGAGTACGCTCTACGATTGAAATGGGCTTCTTTTTCGTGCTGATATGACTTTGGAGGGACATTCGGAGGATAAGGTCGACTCCAAACATTCACTTTGATGAAGTTGGAAGACCATACATCGACCTCATGATAGCTGGTTCACCGAAATCATTGCAAAGATAAAGCTGAAACATAGTCGAAAAGACACGCGCTCGCAACGATGGAGAGGTTACACTCTAAAATATGAATGACACTCAGCTCGCCTCCATCTTGGACCCGCATCTTCTTGGCCGGACTTATTCACCAGCGACTCGAGATCAGGATTAGAATCCAAAGCCTGGAAGGGAATTAATCGTCGAGTTTCTGCTCTTTTTCGGCTTTGTATCTCAAATTTTCATCATAGCGCCGACCAGATACCGATCTTGAGGATCGTTTTGATGGAGTATTTCATTGGTTCTAATAGAGATATCGATTATTTGGCTCGTTCTATTACCGATAAGCGAGGTTTCATTCTCTCCGTGCCCGCTTGCCAACCCTATCGTCCGCTGTTTCGTCCGCCTGCTCCTCCGCGTCTCTCTTGCGTCGTTTATTCCTAGCGATACTGGTCTGAGCCGCATCACTGCTCGTTGATGGCCTAGAAGAAGACGCCTGCTTGGCGGCAGCTGCTTTTTTGCAGATCGCCTCGAGTCGCCGTGCTGGATATGACAAAAAGTCAGCCTATATCGTACGCACTGGTATTGATACGTACCAATTTGTTCTATTTGCGAGACTCCATTACATCGCGGCAGATCCAGATGCATCTGGATCACATGGCGTCTGTAGGACTCCCAACCATCCACCCACGTATCGCATCGCGCCTCTCGGTCGATCCACTCACCATCCTGCAGATCGCGACTGAATCGGCATCGTCTTCGGCTTCCCGATACTACGCATCCATCCGATGAGGGAGCGACGAGGCGGTCGAACGTTTTCGTAGGAATTTTGGGCTGCTGGCCAAGTCGCGTATAGAGGGCGAGCGGGTAGGCGTATCCATCCTCGTCTTTGGCTTGAGATAGGGTCATTACAAGGAGCACGCATGATTGGGATATCACTTACCAAGAATTTCATACGGCTGTGCTGTTCTTCGTCTCCGAACAGGAACCCGGCGATTGGTGCGCTCGATGGGCTCTGCTTCTTCGGAAGAGGCTAAAGGCTTGGTGGAGTGCCCATCGCTGGGACTACCTGTGGCGTCTAAATGTGTGATGAGTATGTAGTATGCAATGGGAGAATCGAACTCACCTATTCTCCCGGCGTCAGACAATTCGACGCTGGGCCATAGCACCTGGGTGTCGATAGATGGCCCAGACGGGAGCTCATCCCGAAATATCGTGAATGGTGTAGGGTCAAGAGGAGTTCGAGCCGGCCCAGCAGGCTCGACTGTGGCGTCGGTAGAGTGGCTCTCAGCCGCATCTAGAGCCGCGTCAAACTGCTCCAACCAGTCGGTTCTATGGGACTGCGTCAGTGATAAGATTAGTCCAAAAGGCATGCAACGCACGACGACGATTCTAGGTTTGATGCTTTTTCGCTGCTGTGGTTTGTCAGGATAACCTTCAGAACGCCATGGCGACACTCACGGTGGAGACAACTCCATCCACGCATACGGATCGGTGGGTGCATAGTCGTTGTCGGGTTCGTCAAGTCTTGATTCCGGGCCTAAAGACATGAAGTTGCAGTCGACGAGTGGCGAGTTGGTGGAGAAAGGGAATGCCATTGCGAGCAGTGGGTGAACGACTTTCACGAGAGCGAGCGAGGGGAACGGAAAGGTGTGATTACGAAGAAGCTGAGAATTGCTCATTCCTTGCCTTTATAATCGAAGGAGCTGACGCTTCGCGACAGTGGCTTGAAAGCCATGGATAGGGGCCGGCGCCATCGAGCACTCTGTGTGGGAGGGCATGAGGTGATCGTCAACCAACTTTTGAATACTCGCAAATCAATGATAGAGATGGCTCCCTTTTATCGATTTGGCATCGATTCAACGAAAACGAGGCATGCAGTCCGCTCGCCAGTCTTGGAGTAATCGCTTTGTCCAATTTCGGTTCCGGGACTGGAGGGTTCTGTGGAGCGAGGCGGCGACGCAGAGCGCGTCTAAGACGCTCAATTCATCCCGTTAATTACGTTTCCCTGTGCCCAAGGCATGGTCAGCCCCTATCTCTCGGTCGAGTTCTATCGCCTCTACGTCTGTACGTACTCTCTGCTTGGCTTGCGATACGACTATTACTCCGTTTTCAAGCTCTCAGAAGTGTTTTAAACGTGCAGTCTGCGCTTTGGCGCAAGTAATCAAAGGAAGTAAGCTTGCTGGCTTGACCCTTTGTCTGGGCCGGTTCGCTCGGGTGAGGCTTCCTGGTCAGCTCAATGATACCGGACGTTGATTCGTCCTTGCAAGCTGTCATAAATTTGAATTGTCATCTCCATCTCGGCTTTTCCCGGTAGAGTTTCCAAGTTGGTATTTTCGTCTTACCAAGTCTCCTCCCCTTCAGACTGACTTACCATTCTTAGACTCTACAGGACGAGAGTGTTTTACTACTCTGACATTACTGCAGGAATAAATTGCAGCTTTACCTCTAATGCGCGTGGTCGGATTTATTCCAAGTTGCGGAGGTGACAACTCCATCGTCCGTATCGAGTTCGTTATTACTCAATGCACGTACAATAGCCACCTATTCTAACGTCTGATTTAGCTCGATGCCTCAAATGTACGGGAATCGCCAACCAGCTCCTTCGAGCTCAACAGTAAAAATAAAACTATCCCTTGATTTTTAAGAGCCCAACGGTACAGAATTAAAGCGTTCAGTGTATCAGCCATAGACTGGTGAAGGAGGGTCCACGAATACGATCCGTGTGATGCCGCCTTCTGGCGTGTCCAATGCTCAGAGGGCTTTAGCTCAGGTGGTGGAAAGTGTACGACTCAATTAGAAGAGTAGTTATTAAGCGTTACAATCTAGGTTCTAAATTCCGGTATCGATGTATTCAGGATAAACAAGATCAGCATCAAACCCCGTGCTCAAGGACTCACTCCTCGCTATTGGCGGACGAGCCTTACATCTAGCCTATATCGCGAGAAATCAGTACCATGAGCGCGGTAAGAATGTTATAATTGTGAGACCGAGATGAACGTTGAAGGCCCGGGAGAGTCCGGTTCCTCTCAATGGTGGCGACGTTAGATGGGGTAGCGTGCGTATGAAGAAAAAAAGGGCCTGGCAATACAATACCCGAAAGACTCACTGGTATACCGCTTCATTAGGTGAAACGAGCGCAACGAACCCCCTTCCGAATATTTCGCAATTTCCTTTTAAATTTTGCGATGGGAATGTGATAGAACGAGCTCGACAAGACCACGAAGGCCAATCAAAGTGCGATCAGACGAATGCCTCGTGGGAGAGCCATGGCTCGCCCCTAGACAAAAGGGAGGCGGAAGGGAATACAATTAGACTCGTCGGGTTGTAAACAGCAGCAAACACGGTTGTTATGATTTCAGGGTCAACGAAATTGCGAAGCGTTCTAAGAGAACCAGACCAGCAATGCGGCCGTCGCCCGTGACGGAACTGAAGGTGGCCGCGAGCCACCAGCCGTCAACAGGGCAAAGGGCTATGACTTTCTGGAATTCTAAAGAGTTGAAGAGGATCCTGGCTCAATAGGAAAATCCACTTCGAGCGCCTCCAAAGGAGGGCCGTCACTCCAGCCACATCCTCTTCAGTGATTACAGCCAGGACGCGTACCGTCGCCACTCACACTGGAAGTACTCCCTATAAATGGGCCTCTCGTTTGCTTTAAAGTGTTCCCCCACAACTCCCCTCATCCCAATCCGACCAACTTCCCACCAGCCCAGCCAGCCTTCTCTTCACGATGACGACGCTCAGCCAAACTTTGATCGACGATACCACTCTGGAATTTCATCCCAGTACTGCCAACCTTGGCATGCCCGAGTTGGAGTGGGCTCTACCGTTGGGTGAAGCCGTCGATTTTCCAGAGATTAACGACGAGACAGAGTAAGTCTGGGCCCCATAAGTATAATCCATTGGCGCTGATTTCCTTGCCTCTCGCTGTTTAGGGTGTTACTTCCCGAGTGGACATTCGAAGTGTAAGTCACAGGCTATCGAGAGATCCAACCTCTGACCCGGTCCAATCCTCAACAGACCATCATTCGAGGAAACAATAGCGTACTACGACAGTCTCAACCAACTGTTGGATGGCGAAAGTAGCTCCGAGACTGCCACAACCCCCCCACCAACTACTCCCGCAACGTCGTCTTTAGCGGGCTTAGAGGATGACCAGTACAACGAGAGCGACTTGTTTGGCATTGGTCAGCCCCAAAAAAATTATCTAAGCTTCGATTCCAGGTCACAGGGAATATCCCCAACGCTGCTCACGATCCGACAAGCGGGTTCGTCAAATTTTTTTTTCTTTCTTGGATTGGATTCTGATTCACACCAATGATCCATTAGATCCACCACCACCACTAAAACCAGATGTTAACACCTGCGCGCGCTCCGCTTCTTCGTCAACCGGTCGGAGGCGTGTTCTCTTGGGTTTCAGATGTGATGATGGAAGCTCATCAGATCTGCGTATGTGGAATACATCTTCATTCGTTCATCAACTAACTTGTCACTCTTCCAGCCAAAGATGCCAGCGGGTATGCGAACCCGCTGGCGATCTACACCCTTTTTGCCGACAAACACAGACGAGCCAAGACGGAAGCCCTAGACCAGATTCTTGCGCCTGCAGAGGACAAGTCCCTCAAGGACTTCGATGCGGGCACGATTACGTGCCGGATGCGACGCAAGATCGTGGACGGTGTATGGCTCGTGGGTGACGGCACGCCCTGTGGCGAAAGTTTAAGGAGCTGGGACTCCTACCGGCGACACATACTGCAAAGTCACCTCGCTCTACATAGGAGCGAGAACATTGTGAACCAAGCAGGTGAGCATGAGCCTTGTTTACCCAGCGATACAAAAAAGTAACCAGTATAAACACTGCAGAGAAACGAAAGACAGAGCTCTTAGCCTCGACATTCCACTCGATCATCTTATCGACGACATCCTCGCCCCCGCCGGTTTCCCAAAATCGGCGAAGAAATCACGAAAGAGAGGCAAGCCGCCTAGGAGTCAAACGAAGACGAGAGATCGAAGAAAGTATGGATGACCCTGAATCGAGTGATCACGTCGAGGGCGTTCCTCCAACGAAGCGGAGGAAGGCGGGAAATAAATAGAGAGAGAAAGAGCTCGAACGATCGTCTCGGACTAATAACGTGTTTTGATTGGTATCTAATGGACGAACGGGTAATAACAGCGAGTTTTTTTCCCCTTATTGATCCTTTAGATCGTCGACGAGAGGCTCACTGAGACGACTGAGGCGGCGATGGGACAAGAAAAGATGACTGCATATCGACTGATCTATTTCGAAGTGTTTCTCTTGTTCGCTGCGATTGCTTCTTCGAAAAGCGTCGAAAGACAACGATGTGGCCAAGGATAAGAATGATGTCCACTTCGAACCCCGACAGTTGGACACTCCTAAACCTCATCGTGCTGACTTAAGATGAGATAAGCAATCATCTCTAGAGAACGAGTTGGTCATGGCAGGATAGACTTGCTTATATTTGAACAGGATGGGCCACGGAGTCAATTCTTCGCTTCTAGGATCATCTCGTGACTATGTCCTTCCAATAAAGTAAGACACATGGAATTTGGATTGTCAAAATTTTCCACGATACAACGTCCGCTGCTTGCTACCAAGATCAAAGGAGGGGTGCAGGAGACGAAGTGAGGGAAAGCACGTTCTCAAGGGACACACTGGCTATAATAAGCTAGAGAAAAAAAACAGGCAGACAGGTACATCATTAGCTTCCGTACGGTATACAAACAGGGAAAAGGTGGGGATAGCTCACCGTTGGAATACTTGCACGTCCCCGAGGCACACGTCGTTGGTCCCGTCCATCCCTGTCCACCGCACTGTCCATAGAGAGTCTGACCAGTACCATTCGCGCTCGACGTGGAGTTGGGGCGAACGGAGGACGCGGGGCGGGCGGTCGACGATGCGCGAGGAGTCGAAACTGGTGTGTTGTTGCCTCCATTGCAAGTGATGACAGCCGGGCCAGGTGGCTTATAAGCCTTTCCACCATTGTCTGGCTTGCCTGCAGAGCCGTAAATGTTGATGAGAATGCCACTACAAACCAAAAGAAAAGGAGAAAAAAAAAAGGCGAGTGAGTAAGCGATCCGATTAATCATCATCGACAGTTGAAATAAAACGTACGGATCGCTAGGGCTATAAGCTCCTGGGAAGCTGACTGTGCTGCTCGGGGAGAACGATCCACCGCCAGTGACATTGATCTGAGCGCAAGAGACGTAGAACTGGGATCCGTTGGTATCATAAGCGCTGTGAAGAGCTAGAAGCAACCTCAGTTAGCACAGTTCTAAGCATGTATAATGACGAAAAACACTTACCGAGCAATTCTACACGCAACAGGTAGTTTCCGGGAGCGATGCAAGTGGGCAAGGTAAAATACCACCATCCGCCACCACTGATCATCGTGTCCACGGCCCATCTGCCTCCACTCAATCCTTCACTTGCAACCTTGAACCATCTGAGACCGGAGGAGCTAGTCGTAGCCGCGTTTGAAACGGGGGCGAGATAGGCCTGGATGGGACCCTTGTGGCTCGATGCGATCGGGTTGTCTGGGTCACCTGGGTATTGCGCTCCTCCAAGGACATGGCCCCAGAGCGTACCAATTCTGGCGCCAGCTGCGACGTTGATGACGGTAGACGACCTACTACCTGGTTTTTGGCACGCCAGGTTCGAATCTGTTGCACTGTAGAGGGGCTAGAGAACCAATACGCGGTGAGAAATAGTCTTACTTCCATAGAATATTGGCCATGAGACATACATAGTCATCGCTTGGTGCCCGAAGGCCAACAAGATAACCTTGATCAGCCCCGTTCACCGATACTCTCTACAGTTTCAGAGCAAGTCAGCCTATGTCCTCGGCATCGTTGGGGTTGTAAGGGTCACGTACTTGGAAAATGGTATGGGCTTTAGCGATCGCCGCTGTCATCAACAGCGTGGAAAACACAAACTTCATGATTGGGCGAGACTAACACTGGGCTAGAGAATGTGAAAAGATGATGATAAGAGGGGGCGTCTGGATGAGGAGACACGTTAAACATACTGGTCACTTTATAAGCCGAATCGATGCCAGTATGCGTTGTTCTTCTCGGAGGAATAGCGACAGCCTGCTGTTTTTTTCGGAGGAATGAGGAGCCGGTGACGCCCTCTTCCAGAGTGAATACTTTGTTTCGGCACGTAGCATCAGAGTGTATGATAGGTCCTTTCGGTATTTGACGGTTGTGCGAACCGACTGGCCGCTATATCTCTCCGGATCCTCTCCTTGGCCACCTATTCGCCCTTTGAAGCTTGTATTTGATGATACGCTTCCATCTCTTTTTCATGAATGTCTTGATTATGTAGAGAAGCTATCGCTCTGTGACCGGCGCAAGTGACTAGAACCTCGATGCGAACGCCAAGGTAACGTGCCAGCTTCGTAGTCTACAACCGCGTATTTAGCAGCAAACTTTTGCTTCTTGAGATCTCCTCCAAACAGGACCCTTACCGATGTGCGGGACTAGTGTATTGTCGGCCAATCCACGGAGGGGGCTGGAAGGACTCGGTGATCAAGAGCCAATCTGTGAGAAACAAAAGTCATTCTTTATTCCCTGTTCCGTATGGAGTACGGAGAAAGAGATTTTACCTCAAAGTGTTGGTACCTGCGTCGTCGTGGTCGGAAGCAAGTCGCGCGATCCACCGGTCCGGGGGCCCCTCCCGTTTGAATACCTGAACCACATCTTCTGAGGCCGTGCATATGCCTCCGCACTCCTTATGACCCACTGCAACAGAGGTGAGATTAGGCGAGAATACTGCATCCACTCGTATTTGCCGGGTAAGCATGCAAGCCAAATCATTGGATAGGAACGGAAAAGAGTGACGAAATGGCAAGGGAAACGATGTGTCCAGCAAATTTAAGGATCACTATTTTAAAATTCCAATCGCAAGCTGAACTGCAACTCTAGTCAGCACAAGCCACAAAGATGTGGCGACCGGGTAGAACGCGCATAGAAGTAAGAGGGAATGCATTACTATACCGTACGAGTGAATGCAAAGAAAGAAACTTGGCGAGTAGACGAGTGACTGGGACAGTCAGCGATGGCGGAGGTCGAGCGTAATTCGACCTTTACTGAGCTTCTCTATCTTGGACCCGCCGTCGTTCAGCACGGATAATGGGACTTCATCAACTACGATGAATGACGGCGATACAATTGACAATTAATCAGGCAAAAACAAGAAGGACATTCAGGTCGCCTCGACCACACGCGACCACGCTACTTAGGGAGCTGGATGTTGTCAGAGGAGAGAGTAACCAAGAGATTGATGGGCAAGGCGGATATCATGGCTGGTAGTATATGCCAGTACTGGAGTAGACGAGACTCGTTTTACTACTATGGCCGTCTCTCGTGTCTGTGGGCCGGCGGCGCCCTAGTCAGCTTTGGCGTGCTGTTGTTGCTTTTCTCCTTCTCTATCTCCCTTCTCAAAAGTTTACTTCTGTCTTCCTTGATGTTTCTTGTGTAGCATGTCATCCATCGTTGTTGCCGAATACGCGGCGCAAGCTCCGTGATACTCACCATTGATGAAGACCTTAGCTTTAGGCTACAGGAGGGACTGGCTACATCACCATGGGTATTGATAGTATATGCTTTTATCGTTGCTCTCCCGCCGGGTGGGGGAGACCCTCTAAATATTCGTGATTGAAACCACTCCCGTGCTGTCGCCTCCATCTACGGATGGGCTTCTATCCTCTCGCATCGCACTCATGAGCTCGCATATATAGAGAGAAACAAGTCAAGTCTGATATTGCAGACTAGCAATAGAGAGACAGCGATTGTCAAGTACCGATTGGGGCGATTCGTTGGTTTAGACTACCGGGAAATCGTCATCGAGATCCCACCCGGAAAAGGAGCTATATGAGGAGGGTAGACGTGAATGGACTCGTGTCAGCCAGCGAGCGAGGACAAGCTGCGAGGCGGGACGTGATGAAGACGGAGGCACGTACCCTCCAGGGTCATTCCAAGCAACAACAAAGTCTTCACAAGGATTGATGCGTCATTTGGAGTTGGACTTGGGCGTCAGGCGATGGATGTACTTACTTGGTGTTGGCGGCGGAGGTGGTGGTAGTGGCGAGTCGTTTGTCGCAGAGCTACCATTGTTGGAACCTCCAGTTGATCCATTAACATTGGGCATTGGATGATGGTTTTGTGTAGCATCTGTGTTGTTCAACATGATATTGTTAGCCGGACAATTCAAAGGAAGGAGAAGGGGGGGGAGATCAGACGAGGCTTTGGTTGTGATCCTCCCCTGTGATTGGGGTGAGTAGTGCGAGTGCTTTTCTGGGTCATTAGGGAATCTATGCGGGGTGCGCAAATGGGAGAGTGGGGGGGGGGAAAGGGGGCTGACCACTTGCCTTGGATGCCTTGCGGGTAATTGTCGGCATTGATGTCGTTGTTGGCCATGATCGGTAATCTGGAAGCGATATCTGGCTTGCAGTGTGAAGGTAGTCCCTGGGCCAGGCCAAGGAGAGGGGTTTTTATATGGGGTGGCTGGGTGGATGGGCGGTTGTGTGGACAAGCGAGCGAGCGACCAACCAACTGGAAGGTAGATAGATAGATTGATGTACAGCTAATTCACCTCAACCGTCTGTCCTCATTTGGGGAGGGACACTTCCGGCCTATTCACCAAGAGAACTTCCTGAAGAGGCGTGTCTGACCTCATTTGCGCTCCATAACCAATAGATTCTGTGAACACCCGCGTACACAAAGTCGGGGGTTTCAATTTATCCAAAGTCGGTCTCTGCTTGATTGGCCTGTCTTGTGATTGGCTCACGTACTAAATGGCAGTCTAGAGGCGTCCGGTCCTATGCAACTCCATCTGTTTGCCTTTTCGCTCGAACGCCTATAGGTGGCCTCCACAACCCACGACTGGCTGACATAGATAATATGTATTCTTAAGAGCCCCAATATGAGCCATGTTCACGTTACAATTCACATCATTAGGAGCGACCTGACCAATCCCTTACCTGAGTAAATTTGTAATCAATAGAATCCAAAGGATGCTCCGCGCGCAGCGATGGCTGCCTTAGGACTTTTGGACACTCACTAATCTGAGCCTCAAGCAGACGATTAGAATCGAATTGTCCTCGACGGAACTGCCAAAAAACGGAGTGGTGAGTTGTCGCATCTTCTTGGACCTCCATCACAACCGTCAGCCCTTTGGAGGCTTACTCAAGACTGGCTATAATCGTATCGAATATGACAGCTCAACGCGCCAATTTATCATTCAGGGCGTTTGCATTGCGACCCGTTGTCTATCATCCCGCCTGTCGGGCGGGCCTTATATTTGAGTCGGTCAATGGATCGACACGCCTGCTTCGATTCCCTCATCATAGCACGCATTAGAGAAGAAAGGGCGGTCTGATATTACAGACATGACGAGAGATGGAGAATTTATAAGCGAAGATGGGCGATTTGTTGGTTATACCAATGGGAAATCGTCATCTAGATCCCATCCGGAAAAGGAACTATCGAAAGAGGCAAACATCGGGTTAGTATTGGCGAGAGAGTTCACGAGAGGAGAAAGTACCGCGGTGGGGACGTACCCTCCAGGGCCGTTCCAGGCTATGACAAAGTCTTCATAACGATTGGTGCGTCAGTCGAAGGTGATAGGGAGTGTCAAGGATGCGATGGACTTACTTGGCGTTGGCGATGGTGGTGGCGGCGGCGGTGGCGGCGGTTGGTTGGTGCTCGCAGAGCTACTGGTGGTAGAACCCCCTGCAGCTCCATTACCGTTTGGAGTTGGACCTGGGTTAACAGTTGCATCTGCGTTGTCCGACAAAGCTGCTGTCAGTCAGAGGTTGAGAGGGTGAGAGCGAGGAAGTTGGGAACGCGAGATGATGGTTGGCAGAGGAATCACTGAGAGAGAAAAGGTAGCGGAGACACATGGCGCATCGACGATGGATGGGATATATGTCCCAGTACTACGTGGTAGGGGGCGGGAGGGGAAGGCCGCTACTTGCATTGGGTGTGGATATTGTCGTTGACGTTGGTCATGATTAGGAGAGACAGGAGAGTCTGGGCTGCTTTTTTGGTGGGATCCTCAGACTGGACTTTTAAGCCTTAGTCGGGTGTCCGCAGACATAGTAAGCACCCTCCGAAGCCCAGGGTGCGCTTAGTCAGCGTATTGCCCGCTATTCCGATTTCTCTCTTCTCGTAATTCGTCATTCAATCGAAACCTTATTCTCTGCTTCTATGACAGGCTAAATTCTAGAAGGAGGAAGCGTCTTTGTGACTTCTTTGAATAGGGCTTGTCAGTTGTGCTGGGTTGCTCGCCGTTCTGGTGTGTGTGGTAGCGCCTTTGGGCCAATCCGCTGGTCATCATTCACTGAAATAGGAATAAAGAACGATCCTGCTCTCACTTTTCCTCGAATGTGAAACAAAAACCTCAAGAATCCTCGGTGCATCTGAGATTGAGTACACTCCATCCATAGATTCTATAGCCAATCTCCGCGCTTCGATGTAGCGTTTCTCGGAGAAGCAGACTTCTTCGCAAAAGTGACAAGAAGGTGAGGACGGCGAGCATTTGTTGGGCTTCTTTGTGAGACTAATTACATAGGGACTGTGGGCTGGTATTGGGGCGACATTTCGCCAGCTGAGCACCGGGTTCGTCAGGCTATGAATTGCGATCAAGTCGACGAGAAGACTGACGATCAAAAGTGGAGCCACGAAGTCCATTAACCAGTAATAACGACGTAACCCATGGTCATCAGCTAACTAGCGATGTGCTTCTGTTATCGACTGCGTATAGATATTGCCTTCGCGATCATACATATCCGGCTTATCATTACAATGAAATAACCTTTCAGATGGTTAAAGACCGTCTCGTTTTCTCGTCTTTTGGTGAGGAGGAAGGGATGCTATCTGAATGTGGCTTGCATATATTCAGATCGAGCACTACCGAGGGGTCACATGTCTAACCGGATATCCAAGAGAATCGAAAATCGAATCAAAGATCTAGTAAGTACGAGCCAAGGCGAGATATACATCTTTCGTAGCGGGCACAAACTCCATCTCAGCCGTCCGGCGCCTCTTGAAGAAGACTTGAAAGATGCATTCCTTCTCCAGAAACGGTCCCCAGACAGACCAAATCTCTAATAAGAATAGCAAGCCGAAAATATCCACGATAAACATTCGTAGACCCGTACACGCCCTTAGGAGATCGAGCGTCGGGCCGATATAGTGGGGCGTTTCGAAGCTGAATACTTGGCCATCTCGGAGGAGTTGTAGGGTACGAATGCGTTTGAGGAAAGGTGCATAGCTGAGCGACTGAACGAGGTCGATCGTCTCAGAGTGGAGGATGAGATTCTCTAATCGCGGCACGTGTAGGTCGTCCCAGCTGAAAACTCGGCGGATTCCGCAAATGTAAAGTGTTTGGAGGGCAGGGTATTCTCGGGAGGGATGGAGCGTATGATTGTTCGCGGTCATACACAGGTACTGTGCGTTTGGAGCGTCGATGACCCCATCGAGCGTGTTATTGCTTAGACACTCGACATTGTCGAGCGCTATATCTGTTGCATATCGCATATCTGGCAATTTCTGTAGCCTGCATCTCCGGAGGATCATCGATCGCATGGACGGTAGATGAGGGAACAATGGCATTTCCCCCAGTATACGTAGCGATAAGTGGAGCCATGTTAGCGACGGCATTGGGTATGTCAATGGAGCAAAAAGGTGTGCGCTAAGATGTGAGCCTGGAAGTGTGGACTGATGCAACTCTACGGTGAGACGCAGGGATTTCCATCTCAGGCATAAAACTCCATCACTACCTGCTAGAATTTTGAGGAGAGGAAGGATATGTGATTTCATGCTGAGACACGTGAGCTCATTGCGGGATTTTTGAGTATATCGAACGTCGATGTGCAACGGCGTCTTTGGCCCAATTCGTGTCAGCCGTGCTCGTAAATATCGTATTTGTAGTTTCGTCAATGTGTCGTTGCCGAGAATGATCTTGTATCTGCCCCAGAGTGAGGGGTGACCGAGCGCCGCGACTCTCCAGGCCTTGCAAACAAGAAGTAACGTCTCAAAAGGTCTAAGAGGCGTTTCTTTCTCCAGGTAATACGTGAACACTTGCCCTAGGACGTCGAATGGCAGGCGACCATCTCCAGCCATGTTGTGGTGGGTGGTCATCCTTTGTTCCCGGAAGACTGCGGCGTAACCATGCCAGATTTTTCGCAGTGCCAGAAGAAAATAAATCTGTAATATTTACGTGACAGCAAAGAAAGCGCATCACCGGGACGACTCTAGTGTATGGCACGGCAGGATTAAAATGCTTTAACGAGTGGTCATTGGTCCCAGTGAAGTGTTCCAAAAAAAAGGCCTTGCAATGAAGTACATTCAGGTCAACGACCCTGAACTTTCTTCGCGATGCGGCTACGCTATCTTTTTTTTTTTTCTGGCTTTATGTAGCAAAAATCAAGTAGTCGAGATCGAGTTTGGAAAACAAAGCAAGGTCTGACTACCTAATCTGATAAGCCATCAAACGTGATTCCCATCAGGACAAAGGAGACAAACCAACCTCACTCTTGCTCTCCACCGCGTTTGACTACTTTTCTTACTATTCAACAACAACTCAGCCTGCCCACTAGCGCCTCGCAAACTCGAGTACCGTAACGGTATTGTCGACTCAACAAGGCTAACTGTTCGAAGAAGCGAAATTATCGTCCCTGATCACAATGCCAATCTCACAAGAAGAGTTGGAGACAACAATCCGAGATGCTTGGCCAGTTGATCACCTCGTACGGTCGCTTTATAGCACACTTCTTCAATCACGGCTCATGTGTTTATCGTCCGACAGGAAATCATTGATGTATCGAGTGGATGTGGAGAAAGTTATGCAGTGGTAATTGTTAGTCCGGCTTTTGAAGGCAAATTAACGCTCGCACGACATCGAATGGGTTGGTTTGGTCCTTCTGCTGGTGATCATTTCGACTGACCATGTTGCTTATTAACAGTCAACGAAGTCCTAAAAACTCAGATTGCACAAATGCATGCATTTTCTCAGGTGAATGACGCGACTGGTGACCATCAAAGTAAATGACCATGTCTTTCTAGAAAACCTTTACACCAAAGCAGTGGGCCGCGGACTTGCAAAAGAAGAAAGAGGCAAAGGAAATGAAAGAAGAGATGAAAAGCACCGTCACTGAGTCGGATCCAGGACCTGTCAGAGTGGCCGCAGACGTTTCTATCGATACGGCACCCGTCGAAAGCGCGCCCAAACAGGACTCCTAATTATACGGCACAATTTGTGGGTATCTTGACGTGTCTAGAGCGCGGAAAAGGATTTGGTTGTTACCATACCCTTGCTTTAGGTTGCCGAATGAAGTCGCCTGGCCTACTATCTATCATACCCATGAAATAAGATTCTGGTTCATCACGGATACTCACATACTATATGTCCTGAGACATCAATGCGTAATTTTTCCAGTCTTTTTTGGAGAGGGTCATAGGTGGTGATCG